>PVJI01002691.1:0-64587 GCA_004026765.1 Micronycteris hirsuta | reverse complement strand
CCCAGTGTCTGTTCTGCTGTGACCCCGAGTGAGGCGGCCGTGGCTCTGGCACAGTTCGGATGTGACTACGCTGAAATCTCAGCTTCCTGTCGTCAGATGTGGGCAACGTTCATTCTGCCCGGTGGCGGCTAGTGTGGCGCTTCCTCGGGCTCTGGGGACGGGGCGCCGAGGACGAAGGCCCACGCCGGCGGTGGTCTCTCTTCCCAGGCTGAGCCCCTACGCCGGCCCAGCCCACATGTCTGTCTGTTCCGTCGGACGAGTCCTGCTGGCGTCCGCCCACGCTTGGTCTGGGGTGGTCAGGGGATCCACGCTGAAGTTTTTTCTAGGGCACTTTAGTTTTACTTTTACTTCTTTATTGTGGTCAATTATACGCAGCATAAAATTTGCCATTTTAACCATTCCCCAGTGTGCAGGTCGGTGGCACTGAGTGTGTGCTAGCGTGTGGTGTCACCCCCTCCGTTTCCAGAGCGTCTCCATCTTCCCAAGCTGACACTCTGTCCCCATCAGGCACCCACTCCCCTGCTCCCCAGCCTGGTACCACGTCCACCTCTGTCCCTGGGGCTCTGCCTCCCCAGGGACCTCGTGGGAGTGGACGCACCCAGCACGCACCCTCCTGCATCAGCTCCTGAGCCCACGTCCTCCCGGCCCTTCCGCCGCCGCAGGGCCCCCTCCCTGGTCCAGCTCTGTGCCGGCATTGCCTTCCTGAGGGCCAAGCAGCATGTGGCCGTGCCGGGGACCGTGTCTCGCTTATCTGTCCACCCCTCGTGCACGTGAGGGTTTTGATTTTATTCCCCCACCTTTAGGCGATGCCGCTGCCGTGGACACGGCGGTGCAGCGCTGTCTGAGCCCCTGCCTTCACTGTGGGGTGCACACCCTGAAGTGGGGCCGCTGGCTCGTTGGGAGCTGAATTTTGATTTGCTGAGGAAGCCCCACTTTCCTCTCCACCCCCAGTGCGCAAGGGCCCCTGTCCCTCTGCGTCCTGCCAACGGGGGCTGTTTCTGTTCTCCCCTCTTTAAAGTAAATACTAGCCATGGTGATGGGTGTGTGCCATGCTGCTTTGTGGCTTGAATCTGCATTTCCCTCATGACTGGTGATGCTGGACAGCTTTTCACGTGCTCGCTGGCGTGCCTCTGTCTGTTTTGCAGAGACATCTGTGGGGCCTTTGCTCATTTTGGATTCCTTTGTGTGTTCTTTCCTCGTCCGCCAGACGTAACCCTTGGACCTACTGGGGAGCCCGCCCTGTAGCACTGCACCCAAAGGAACCAGGGCTGGTCCTACTGTCCACCCGTCGCTGTGGGAGGGACGTGGGCAGGGCTGTGTGGGGACAGACCCTGCTGGGAGGGCCTCCTGGGGAAGCTGGCCGCCAGCCAGCGTGGGGCCTCCCCCCACTTCCTAAGCTGCGACCATGGGCCCCGTGTCCTGCCCCCACTTCGGGGAAGAGTTTGGCTGGGAGTCTCCACTGTCCCTTCACTGCAGGGAGGGTCCTCCCCAACCTAATTATTTGTAAAACTTTACCTCCCATTCCCCGGAAAGTGGCAGGCTTCTAATAACTGGTGTGAGAGGCACAGTCTGTGCTGGACCCAGGCTAGTGCCACCCGCCTCCTCGGTGACGCCACCACAGACGAGGCCAGCAGGGGGCGCTCCGGCTGGCGGTGCAATGGAAACAGGCCCCACCACGTGAGTGATCCTGAGTTGTTATTTAACTAGGAGGGCAGAGATGGGGAGCTGATAACAGCTCCAGGAATAGGATTTAATGAGAGAAAAGGCAGGAATTAATGCAAAGGTCAGCAAAATGGTGCGGAGCTGCGGAGGGTTTTTAATGAGTGCCTGTGTCCTGGGCTGTGGGCTCCGAGGCACTCTGCAGCCGCGGAGGGGGCCCTGAACCCAGTGTGGAGCAGAAGCAGCAGCCCCCAGTTTCTCTAGTTCTGGGCAGGGCGCAGAGCCCTCTCCTCTTCCCTCCGACTGATCCTTCCCGATGCCCAGGGTGGGGGGCCGTGGGCCAGCCTGGCCCTGTGAGGCCAGGCCAGGCTGCAGCCCCTTCTCGTCACCCTGTCAAGACTGTCAGCTGATTTCTCAAAAGAGACCTTTCAGGCAAGAAGGGGCTGGAGAGAAGTATTCAAAGTCATGAAAGGCGAGGACCTACATCCAAGATCACTCTATCCAGCAAAGCTATCGTTTAGAATGGAAGGGCAGATAAAGTGCTTCTCAGACAAGGTCAAGTTGAAGGAGTTCATCTTTACCAAGCCCTTGTTATATGAAATGTTAAAGGGGTTTATCTAAGAAATAGAAGATGATCAAAAATATGAACAGTAAAATGACAACAAACTCACAACTGTCAACAACCAAACCTGAAAAACAAAAACAACAAACTAAGCAAACAACTAGAACAGGAACAGAATCAGAGAAATGGAGATCACCTGGACGGTTATCGGTGGGGAGGGGAGGCGGAGAGAGGGGGAAAAGGTACAGGGAATAAGAAGCATGAGTGGTAGGTACAAAACCGACAGCGGGAGGTTGAGAATAGTGTAGGGAATGGAGAAGCCAAAGAACTTACGTGTGTGACCCGTGGATGTGAACTAAGGTGGGGGTTGCTGGAGGGGAGGGGGGTACCAGGTGGAGGGGGCAAAGGGGAAATTGGGACAACTCTAATAGCATAATGGATAAAATACATTTAAAAAGTTTCTTCGTGGCTGCCCCAGGGTGTGCAGTGTGCACGGTCAGCCGATCTGCGTTCACCTTCAAACGCCCCCGGGGCGCCTCCCGCCTGGCACCGCCGCTCAGCGCAGGCCCAGCCCTGGGTCCCCGCTCGTCCCCGTCGCCGCGGCAGCGTGTCGCTCTCTCCTCACCCGTGTGCTGTCCTCACCCCACACCCTGTTGCCGTCACCGTTTTGAGCAAACAGCTGCTTTTTTGTCCTCCACCATTTTTGAGTGTACAGTTCAGTTGTGTGCAGTGTAGTCACGCTTTTTCTTCTTGCACACGGGCCCTTTGTACCCATGCCACGCCGATGCACACAGCGTCCTTTAGATCCGTCCAGAGCAGCAGGAGGTTTTACCTCATCTTCATTCAGTCCTTCTCTGCAGGCGGGCACTACACTTACTCCCAGGCAAGGCGCTGTGGCCAGGATCCCTTCGTCGATGTCGGAAATTCACAGATCTGATAGGACGTGGTTCCCGTCTCGTCATTTAAAGAGCGCGCTGCCCTGTTTTCAGACATTCCGACGTGTGAATGTAAACACCATCTTGCTCATTTCAAGAAAAGAAGACAGACAAGATCTCTTTAGGACCCTGAGTCAGGAGGCATCACACCTACCGCGTCACGTGGGAATTCAGTCCGGCAGGGTCACGGCCCTCCCTCTGTCAGCTCAGCTCCCGCTCTGTGACATGCCACCGGCGGGTGGTCCTTCTTCACCTGGAGTGAGTCACCAGGCCTTGTCCTCCTGTCCCAGGCTCTGTACACCCACCAGCCACACTTCCTCTCAGGTTGGGACCCGTGGGCTTGTCCCCCCACCGGCCTTTCCCTTGGGGGCACCACTGCTCGAGGCCCCTGTAGCAATGACCTGCACGTGCAGGTCGGCTGGGCCGCGGCACCCAGGTGCCTGTCTGACACCTTTCCAGAGGTTCTGTGCAGGTGCTGCGGGTGGGATGAGCCTCTACAGCAGCCTGCGGCCTCGCCTGGACAGTCGAAGGCCTTGAGGAAAGGACAGGCCTCCTCTGAGGAAGGGGCTCTGCCAGCAGCGGGCCTTGGGGCTGGAGCTGCTGCGTTGGCCCACTTGGGTCCCCTCCTGCGGGTCAGCTCTGTAGCTTTGGGGCTTGCCCGCCTCTGTGAGTGCCAGTCCCTTAGAACCCGTCGCTCCCCTCTCTTTGTGTCTGTCCACAGATGTGCGTGCACGCAAATACCGGGCTGACTTCTGAGAAAACGCATCGTTAGGTGATTTTGTTGTGTGAACATCAGAGGCACTTGTACCCACCTAGATGGACAGCCCACTGCACGCCGGGGCTGGTGGCGTGGACAGGCTCCCGCTTTGGGGAGCGCGGGAGGTAAGCAAGGAGACAGTGAGGCCAGGCCCGTGCCTGGCACTCGCCTCTCTGGAGGCTGCAGGCATGGAGACCTGCCTCGTGGTGGCCCAGCCCCTCCGCCTGCTGCTGGGACGGCAGTGCCAGGCGCTCCGTGGGCAGCAGAGGGTGGCGCCCCAGCATGGATCACAGGAGGGCAGGCCAGCCGGGCAGCGGCTTCGGTTTGGCAGCTGCCGGGACCGAGGCGGAGGCAGATGGGCTTTTGTGTGGCGTGTTCCCTGAACGTCCCTAAACTGAAGCGAGAGCCAATATGATGTGGAAAAAATGGTTTCGCATCTGAAATCGACGTGGGTTTCCAGTGTGACCCTCGGACGCTGTGGAGGGAGCCGTCTCCTGTGCAGTGAGGGCCCCAGAGTGACAAACCCCGGGGTGGAGTCCATCTGACAAGCCAGGGACGCTGCCCAGGCCCGGCTGACCCCGCAGACATGCTCTGGGCTGCCAAGTGCACTTCTCAACCTGAGTTGCCCCCTTATACACAGCCCAGCCCCCCGTTCACGGACGACAGGCCGATCACACATTGGTCATTCGTGACAGACGGCAGAGAAAATGGTGATGTTTCCAAAACTGTCGAATGCCCCAGTTCTCTGCAGTCTGGCAGGGACACCCGGTTCCCGTCCCCTCCCCCTCCGCCCCCCTGCTCTGTCCCTGCCGGTCTGCGCCTCTTCTTCTCGTCCTGACGTGTCTTCACGTCCTGTTGGCCCGGGATTTCTTTTCCTTCCCGTCTCTCTCTCTCTCTTCCATCTGCCCTACTTTCTAGATCCCTAAGTTCCTTACAGCATGGAAACCGAGTTCTCTCCTCTGGTGCTGGTTATTAAGCGGGATCTTTATTCCCTCTCATGATTTTAACGTTTAAAAATTTATTCATTTTTAAATTAACACAGAAAAAATTTAATGCAGTTAACATATTTTATTGTTTTTACTTTGAGAGTGATTTCTTTTTTTTCCTTCTATTGACAGGAAAATATTTTAAGAAGCCCCCAGGACATTGCTGTTCCCACGTGGGAGTGGATCGCGGTGACTCTTCTTTGGGGAGGTAAGGACGAGGCCCGTCTCTGCTCTGTGACTCACGTGGGCTAGAAGTGCCACCGAGGTCCCTGTGGCCATTTCCCTGCTAGGGGAGCTTCCAGGTTAAAATGCCTCTGGTGTGGTTGACCCAGGCATCTAGACGCTCCTGCGTTCGTGCCTCCCAACACCCAGCCCTCGTTTCCGGTGGCCTGGAGACACGCACCAATGTCACTGAGGTGCTTCCCGCTCCTCTGGCTGTGTTTCTCCCATGGGACCAGTTTTGTGTGTTAGGTTCTGTCGCTGCTACATGCACATCCACAGGCTCAACCAGTCAGGAAGTCCGCATGGGTTTCCGGTTCTTTCCTACTTATGATAGCGTCTCCTCCCTCCACCGCCCCACCCAGCCCCAAAAGCACACACCGTAAGAGAAAACATTGCTTTTACTGCCTCTTTCGTCCTAATGAGCTCTCACATTTTACTTTACGTAGCTGTAACAATAACCGAAAAATCCCTCCCTGTTGAAAGCACAGGCGAAGGTCTTCGTGACCCTGGTTTAGGAACACTCTCTTAGGTATTGCCCCAAAAGCACACACCGTAAGAGAAAACACTGATGCACTGAACTTCGTCAGGATGAGAGCTTCCCCTGGAAGGCGCTGTCAGAGGCGAGGGGGAGACGCGCGGGGGTGGGCTGTGCGAACCGGAGAAGGCTGGGGTTCAGACCCTGTAACGAAATCTCCAAACTCAATAACGGGGAAAGAAACGATATAATTTAAAAAACATGCCAAGGGCCTGAGCAGAGGCTTTGCTAATGTGCATGGGTGACAGATGAGCATCTGAAAGGAGGTAGGACATGCCTGTCATTGGGGAAATGCAGATTAAAACCACACGGAGACGCCACTGTTCGAACGGCTAAGACGTGGAGACAGACCAACAAACAGGCCGTGACAGTACTGAGTGCCAGTGGGGACGAGCAGCTCCCCGCCGCCCCCGCCCAGCGCCGCAGGCGGGTGCAGAAGAGCACAGTACTCCTCGGGAAGTGCCTGCGTGGTACCTGGGGTCCCGTGCCGCAGAGACGCCCCAGAGGAACCACTACGTCACTTACAGACCCGCCCATGGATGGACTTATCTAGGGCTTTCTTTTGTAACTGCCCTGAACAGGAAGCAGCCCCGCGGCTTTCTGGGGGGATGGGCCGAGCGACTGGTGCGTCTGTGTGGGGCCTGCCCCAAGCAGCCAGGCTCAGCACACATGGTAAGTGAGGAGCTGGACTGAAGTGCTGCGAATCTATTCAGATGAAGGTCAGGAAACGCAGGGCTGGGTCCTCCGTGGCCTCTGACCTTCAGTGGGGTGAGGGCGCCGCTCTCCCACTCTGCCTCCCACTCACGCGCTTGCCCCGCGTGCCTGCCACCCCTCTACGGCTGTGTGCACGTCTGCTGGCTGCGTGCCACGCTGAGCTGTCGGGGAGTTTCTTCTGTCCTGCCTGGGGTAGAGGTCGTGCGGCCACAGGGCCTTTGCCTCAGCAGGGGCCCTGCAAGTGCTTCGGGATGCGCCTCAGAAGAGGGACTGATTTTGGTAAAAAACTCAAACATTTTCCAGCTTTTGGTGCACCCCCCCACCCCTGCCATCTCCCCCAGGCCCATGTGTTTGGGGTGCTGCATCCTCCCTGCCCCCCGGACCTATACAAGGTGGCTGCTCACTGGGCGGGAGGGCCTGGCTCTGGGGCAGGGCCCTCCCCGGAGAAGGGGCTGCAGCTGCAGGGTGATGCCCAGCCAGCTCCGCTCCTCACTGGTGGGGCTCCAGCGAGCCTCGGAGACCGGCGGGGACAGCGTCACCTGCCCCGCTGTCAGCAGGCCGGGAAGAACCAGTCACGTCCTCCCTCGGAGCTCACGGGGAGGTGTGCTGTGGCCAGGGCTGTGTGTCTCAAGCACTTCAGGGGGGAGATGGATGTCTTTCCCTGGGGCGGGGCCTTGTGAGGGGCATGTGGCCAGGTCGTGCCCCTCCTGAGGCCCGTCTGCTTGAACCGTGGGCTTGGACAGTGCGGACGCAACCCAGGAGCGGCTCTCTCCTGGAAATGGAGGGTTTCCAGTCAAGCGTTTATCTTCTCTGTGGTCTGGCCTTTCTGAACCGTCTCAGACCCGCAAGCCGCTCAGACCACTAGACTGGGAGCTCCTTCCAGCTGCCCAGGTCAAAGTCCTTCCCCAACCCCTGTGGGCCCTGCGGCCCTGGCAGCAGCCACTGGGCTCCCAGGAGCTGGCCGGTGCTGCTCCAGGGCTTCCGTGGCAGCGGTGGACAGTAGCACTTGCTGGGCTGCTCGCCTGCCTGCCTGCCTGATGGGGCAGGGTCATGGGCGGGCTCTCCCCACCCGGCCCAGCACGACCTGGACGCGAGGCAGGTTCCCGGGAGTGGCTGTCAGGCGGTGGGCCAGGGTTCCTGCACCGCCAGACGCAGCGAGTGACCACTGAGACTGAGGCTTGGAAGCAGGACCTGCTGCCCCCCCATCTCATTGTGCTCCCTCCCACTTTCAGTGGGAGCTCGTGAGAGTGGGGTGCATCTATTAAAAGGTGGAACTGGCCCAGCTCTCACTTCCAGGAAGACGTCTTCCACGTTTTCTCCTGCAGGCTGCAGCCACTCGGGGGTCCTTGGCCACAGATGTGGGTCAAGGGCACCTGTCTGGCCAGTGACCTCTGACCTCCAGCTCAGTGTAAAAAGACTTGTTGGTGTAGAGCTCACGAGCTTGGTTTACGAAAAATGGAGACACTGGTCACCTGGCAGGAGAGCTGGTGGGAGGGACGCCGCATGGCAAGGGGAGTGAGGGGTCATAGCGAGAGTGAGGGACTGCCCGGCAGCAGGGTGGGTTCTGGGGGTCGGGCACCCCCAGGACACACCGGCCCCTCCCCGGGCCCTCTCCCCACTGGCTCCCACACAGAGTGGCATCACTGGGGCAGGTTCGTGCAGTGGGATCGCTCCAGGAGCTGGGGGCGCGGGGTCCTCCTGCCTGGACTGGCTGATTGACCCCGTGGAGGTGGCCAGCGGCCTGGTGTCAGACCTGGGAAGTCACGGCAGAGTGATGCTGCCCGGTCGCTCAGAGGTGGCTGCCCTCGTGGCAGCTTGGGCTGTGTGCGTGTGAATTATTCAGGATACACTTGACTCCACAGGGGGTTTGTGACCGTGGAAACAAAATGGGCTATAAAATACAGAAAAGCCATTTATTCTGTCTTATGATCTAAAATTCAAACTAAAGGCCACTCTTGATGTTTTTCTGCTTTAGGGAACCAGTTCCTGGGAAGGGTAAATATTTAACATAGATCTTTTTTTTTTTTTTTTTAAAGATTTTATTTATTTTTAGAGCGAGGAGAAGGGAGGGAGACAGAGAGAGAGAGAAAGAAACAGCAGTGTATGGTTGCCTCTCACATGGCCCTCACAGGGACCTGGCCTGCAACCCAGGCATGTGCCCTTGACCGGGAATCGAACCGGGACCGTCTGGTTCCCAACCTGCGCTCAATCCACTGAGCTACACCAACCAGGGCAACATAGATCTTTTTTTACCCTTCATATTGTTGATTTCAATTTGGAGTTTGTCAATTTTCAGGGTGCTACCAAGTATTTACAGAACTTGCCGAGTTCTTCCGACGGGAGTAGGTGGTGTTTTACCCTCGATCGGTGCTGAATCTGTAAGCACCGGACTGCAAATGTGCTACGTTAGAATGAGCACGGACTGGTGTGGCCTGTTTTCGGCGACCGGATGTCCAGGTGCTGGGGGTTGGGGGCCCCGGGAGGGCCGGCATGGGAAAGAAGGGCACACGCCTGCTGTTCCCGGGGGGGCTCCTGTGTGCTGTCACCAGTGGCGAGGTGGCCACACCAGCCAATCAGGTGAAGGTGCAGAGGCTCCAACAGCCCCGTCCACGCCCTGTGGCCCACCTGGGTGGCTTATGCCAGGCCAGGTGAGCAGAGGCCCAGGGACCCCAGGCAGATGGGATGTGCTGGCTGGATGGTGCATTGGTGGGGTTCGTGGGGCCCCTCTGTGGTTCCGGGGCCACCCGGACTGGGCGTGTTCAAAACAGTTCATGCAGGCTGTGATTTTACGCCCTCCCTCCCTGCCCCCGATGGGCAGGTTGGCTGGCCAGATTTGCCGGGGCGTGAACTGCCTTCCAGTCCGCATCCTGCCTGATTTCCTGGGCTTTGAGTGAGAGCAGGCTTTCCCCTCAGGGCCCAGATCGTGGCGACTGGACTCGGTCAGTGTTTGCTTGGCTGCTTTTCTGGGTTTTTGGAGGGTTCAGGGCTGCTGTACAGAGTGGAAACCACGCTTCAGTGTAAGCCACGCGTGATCACCAGGGTCAGAGGGTGGTGGCCTTGCCCACCTGCGCTGTTCCCCGTGGGACGTGGGTTCCCGAGTCTATGCTACTGCCCGTTCGCGTCGTCCGCGGAGTGAACCAGGTCTGGGAGTCCCTGTGGCGTTGGGGACGACGCGTGTGAAACACTGGCTGAATGAGTCCGGCAGGCGGGGGTGCTGAGGTGGGCCGGCAGCTGGTGCCTGGGAGCGGCTGTGCCAGCGGGAGCCAGCCGCTCTCCCGCTGCCCGGGCGCTGGGTGATGGGGAGCTGGCTGTGCTGTGGCTTTCCTGCCTGCCTGAGGGCTGTGGCACCGGCGGGAAACGCCCTCTCTGGCTGAGCACCCACATCTCACCGTGATGGGCCCTGCACACGTGGTTGAGCTTCCCCCTGAGCTCCAGCCACCCAGGCTTCCCCTCGGTGCCCCCCAGGGGCCGCCTCTTTTCCACCTCAGGGCTTTGCAGGAAGCGGCCCGTCCCACCCTCCACCCCCAGCCTGGGCAGCCCATCCTTCCCCACCCTGGATGGCTCATCATTGCCACCTTCCCGGCTCTCAGTGCCGACAGAGCTGCCAGCCCAGCGTGTCTCAGAGTGTCACCTGACAAGCAGGTGGTGGAGTGGGGTTCCCCCTGGGGGCACAGGTGCCGCTGGCTCTGGGCATCACCCTGGTCACTGTGGGTGGGTCAGGGGCACAACGGCCAGATGGAGCCAGCAGGGTCTGGGAGAGCTGGTCTAGTGTGGGCATGGCTGCAAGGAACCCAGTGGCTGCCCCGGGAGTGATGAGCAGGGCAGATGGTGGACGGCGAGAGCAAGAACGGAAGCTGCTAGCGGTTGGTGCCCGTGAGTCTGTGCAGACCCTGGAATGGCAGAAGGACAGAGCTACCTAACAGGGGCGGTTCTCGAGAAGGCGGTGGCGGTGCACATCGGCGTCTTTGATCACAGCTACTTCTAGCACCGCTTTATTGTCCTCACCAGGAACAGGCCTGTATTCCTGTGCCCAGGGCTTCCCCAGGAGTCCACCCCATGCAGCGGACACCCAGGAACCCTGGGGGCGGAGCCAGAGCCCTGGGAGCAGCCCCGGGGCGGAGCTGCAGACGTGGCATCGACCCACGAGGGCCGAGAGGGGGCGCTGCCGGCGCCCGCGTTGGAGTCGGGGGAGAAAAGCCAGCCTCAGAGAAACGTGCACACGACCCCGGTTTCTGCAGAAGCAGCAAGGCAAACGTGTCTAAGCGTGTACTAGGCGGGGCAGATGTAGGGACTCCGTGGGACTGGAGTTTTGTTCATTGCATTATTTTCTGCACGAACAACTGTGTTTGCCCCACCCTGTATTCAGCTGAATAGTATACAGTTACGTCTTTGTGAGCGAGAAGAAAAACAGACACTTTCTGTGGCCCTGCAGCACGGTGACCTGGAGCAGGCGGGATGGCTGAGGGGGGAGGGAGGTGGCAAGAACAGCAGCGGGAAGAAGAGAGGCAGCGCGTTTCGTTAAGTTGCGTGTCTGTGGGTGTATGGAAACCGTCACCTGAAAACTTGGGCTCCAGTTGGGTTTTCCTGCCTGACGGAGGGCGGTGGGCAGAGCACACAAGCCAGGGCCTGCGTCCCTGTTGTGGTCGGCGGCTTTGCGAGCACAGATGCTCGTGGGAGCCTCGGGGACAGCGGCGGGACGAGCCCCGGGGATGTGAGCATTGCTTACGCGCGGTGGCGGAGGGCGGCGTCCGCTCTGGACCGCGTCCAGGCTCCCCCGGTTGCGTCCAGGCTCCCCCGGGCGCGTCCGGCGCTGCTGTCAGAGAGGGAGCCGTGGAAAGACGGTGACAGAAAGTTGGCTCCTGTCCCCGGATGCTTAAATGAAAACTTATGAAACAATAAGCTACACAACATAAAACAAAACATCCCCCATTTACTGGTAATTAAATGCTTAAATATTTAAATTATTCGTATCTGATGTTTACCAAACTGCCGGTAGCCGTGAGGCTGTAAACACACGCGTCTCGCGGCTCCCAGATGTCCCGTCGCCCTGCCGAGCGAGTCTCAGGTCAATTAGGCCCCTCGCCGCCACGGAGCAGCAGAGCGACATTAACTCCGCACCAGCAGCCTGCTGGCTTCGAGATTCCCATTATTAAGAAAGTAAATCTCCTTCCAGAATAAAGACATAAATATCATGTTTTTGCTAGAAAAATGATGAGGGAAGATGGTCTCCAGAGATTGTCTGTCAAACACTCTTGAAGAAACACATCTCGGTGTGTTTATTGCAACAAACACCCTCTAAACGGAACTCCAGCTGAAGCTCCGCTGTGCCGAATGCTGCTCCCGCGCCCCATCCCCGCGCCGAAGAGGCGGGGCGGGGGGAGCGGGCTGGGCCCCCACGCAGCAGCAGGACATGAGAGGCTGTGCCCCCAGCAGCCTGGGATGCACCAGCATCTAGAACAGCCTTCCAATGCGTGATGGAGCAGCTGGGTAGGACCAAGGGGCAGGGATTTCCTGAGCCTGGAAAGTGCCATTGATGCCCCTTTTTGGGACAGGGAGGAGGGAGGCTCCGGGACGGCTGGCTCAGACAGGGAAGTCATTCCCTCCCACACACCAGGAACCGCGCGTGCTTTGCGGGATTACGTCTTGACTCTGTGCAGCAGAACGCTCAGACTGCGGTTGTCTCGGGTGGCATTCTGGAGCAGACCGCTGCACGTGGGTGGCAGGCCACCCCGGAACTGAGCCGTCATCCCTCATGCACACTGACTCAGACGGCCAAGGATCTGGGGGGCAGTGGTGTGGCCCGTCTCTGCTCAGTGACATCTGGGACCTCAGGTGGGAGACACGAGGATGGCTGCCCTGACAGCCGGGCCCGGGCATCACCCAGAGGCCTGTCACTCCTGTGTCTGGATCTGCACTGGGACATCCAGAAAGCTGGGATAACGGACACAGTGTCTCCGCGTGGCCTGTGCAGGTGACCTGAGGTAGCCAGATCCTTGGCTGGTAGCTCACGGCCTCAGTGTCCCAGGGAGCAGGGCAGAGCAGTGTCATCCCCAGTGGCCTGACCTCGGAAGTCACCCTGTGTCACTTGTGCCTTCCACGACTGACACGTTCTTCTCCCGTGGCTGCCCAAGTCTGTGTGCACAGAGTGGGGGCTTCTGGAAAAAGTGGTTTCCACCATGCAGGCGGGGCCGCCCCCTTGGGGGGCCTGCTTTCAAGTTCTCTCTCAAGATTGTAGACAGTCCCTTCCCTGGAGCCGGGGCTTCGTGGGGGTGATGCACGGTCGGGTGGGTTGGGAGGTGTGTGGCTGGTGGTCAGAAACCAGGAACTGGGGTGTGGGGCCACAGTTTCTGTGTGAGGACGTGTGAATGCCCGGCGAGGACAGTGGGGACAGGGAAACACACAGCTGTTGTCCCCTGGGCTGACCGGGTCCTTCCTGCCCAGGCTCACCCAGGAGAGGCTGGGCCCAGAGAATGGGCAGAGAGAACATGGGCATTCACAGGACAGAGCTGAGGGGCAGAGCCAGAGCTGGGGTGCTGGTCCCGCAGGGGCACCCAGACAATCAGAACAGATGGGGCGGGATGTGTCCTGGCTGAAGGTCCCCTCAGCAAGCAGCCAGGAGAGCAATGGTTGCAGTGCCCTGGCAGCACGGATTGAAAGCAGAGCACCAGAGAAGGAGACGGGCCAAGGCCGGCCTGGCCTGAGCTCCCGCTGCACCTGCCATCCCCCCCCCCCACCGCTGCTGCTTTCGCTGCTGTGGATGTGGGCCTGGTCTGTTGGCCGGTCATGACCGGCAGTGTGGCCTGGTGGCCTGACACCAAAGGGTGGCCCAGGCCTGTCCTGTCAGGTTCTGGCCTTGGGGGCTGGCCGTGGGGATGGCCCGGGATGGTCGCGAGGCTGAGAAATGCCACGAGGGGGAGGTGGAGCTGATTTACGCCTGAGATTTTGTCTGGGTCCGGTCAACGGGCTTGGCTGTTCCCGCTGTGAAGGTGGAAACCCTTTGCCCGTCTTTGGGCACCTGGACCATGTGTGTGCGTGTGTGTCTGCACATGTGCACGTGTGTGCATGTCAGGTGCCGATGGAATGCCGAAAGCCTTGCTGTGACCTGGTGCTCTGGGCAGGGGTGCTGGTGGCTGACTGGGCACAGAGAAGGTTGGCTGAGATCCGGCGCTCCACCACCTGCCGGCCTCCCGTGGATCCGGGAGCACGGGCCATCAGGCCACAGCGGGCTGGTGGCCGGAGATCCAAGCCGCGGTGGCAGTGGCCCCTGGACAGGAGTGGGAGTGGGCGTCTCCATCGCCTGTCACCCTGACCTCTCCCCTCTGCCAGGCGCAGCAAAGGCGGCCCGAGTGTCAAGTTTGGAGAGTTAGGGGGTTGTCCTTCGAGGAAGGAGCTGTTTTACAAACTTGGCCTTCTCACTGATGCGCTTTGTCAAAGCTCGTAAATCCAGCTTGTTGGAGGAAAGGCCGAGGAAGAAAGCGCCGTTGGAGTCACTTACACAGCCAGTCTGCTTAGCGTGCGCCGCGCACTTGACCGGCTGTAAACCGTCCCCTTTATGACTGCCGCCAGCAGCTCCGTGACTGGCGTCGATGTGCAGGGACAGAGACTGGGGGCACGGGGACAGTGGCCGTGGGGGGCAGGCGCCTGCAGGCTGGGCGGCCGACCACGAGGCGTCAGGAGGACAGTGGCCAGTGTAAGGGCAGGAACGCGGGGGCGTTCCCTGAGCTTGTTTGCCTCCCACGCGTCTTCTCAGACAAAGGATGCGCTCAACGCTGGTGCCATTGAAAACCGGCAGTTAGATTTCTTAGGACTTAGGCAGTCATTTGTGTATTCTGTATGGAAGCCCTTTATCAGAGATACGAGTTGGAAGATTTCCTTTCTGTCTTGGCTTGTCCTTTAAGAGTGTCTTTCAGAGTAGATAGTCTTCATTTTGACAAAGTCCACTGCATCACCTTTTTCTTACAGGTTGCGGTGTCCCCTTCAGGAGCTCGTTGCGTAATCTGAAGAGTTAGGTTTTCTCCTGTGTTTTATTTGAAGAGTGTTACAGTGTTTCACGTTCCATTCGAGCCTGTGATCTATTTTGAGTGAATTTCTATATAGTGTGTAAGGTATAAATTGAGGTCCATTTGTTTTTTGCACGTGGGTGCCCGGACAGTTGTTGAAAAGGTAATTCTCCCTCCCCTGAATTGTCCTTGCACTTCTGTCCAGAGTCAGGGGACCGTGTGTGTGTGGGTGTTTCCAGGCTCCCAGTGTGTCCCTTCTTTTCCCCAGCACAACAGCATCAGAGTCACTGTGACTTTGGAACAAGTCAGGACCCAGCCGTGTGGGTCTGCCAGCTTCGGTCGTAGAAGAGACTTTGTCTATTATGGGTCCGTTGTGTTTCTGTGTAAATTGAAAAATAAGCAACTCCATGTCTGAGAAATTCTGCTGTGAGTTTGTCTGGCACTGTGTTCAATCCGTAGGCCGTCCAGGGAGAGCTGACCTCTGACTGCACGAGGGTTCCGCCCTGTGAACAGGGTCTGTTTCCTGCTTCCTGTGGACCCTTCACTTCCTTTCACCGGTGCGCGGCAGCTCTCAGCCTGCAGGTCTCTCACTTGTTTCACTAGATTTATGCGCATAGATTTCTTTTTTTGGAGCTGTAGTAAACGGCACTGCATTTATATTTTTCTCTTCTGATCGTTTATTGCTAGTATATAGAAACACAGTTGACTTTTGTTTGCTGACTCTGTATTCTGTGGATGGGGTCTGTGGCATTTCCACGTTGGTTCCTGGGGTTTCTGCACAGACAGTCGTGCCGCCTGTTCCCCGGGGTCGTTTCACGTCTTCCTGTCTGAGCTCCAGGCCTGTCCACGTGCTGCTCTTGTCTCACTGCGTTGGCTGCGATGCAGGGCCAGGCTGGACAGAAATGGCAAAAGAGAGAGACTTCCCTCCCTGCCTTGCACCCAGCGTTGTGGCAGCAGACTGGTGAGCTTCGGGCTGCAGCGCCCAAGTCAGCCTGGAGCCCGAGCCTCGCAGTGTGAACGGGACCCATCTTGCCCCAGTGCCGACCGGCCGGGGGTGCCAGTCTGCGCAGAGCTCGGTCCTCCAAGCCTTCAGTGTTCTAGTAGCATCCGTCTCGCACGTGCAGGGGGCTCTCCCCACGCCCTCTGTCTCCTGGGCCCAACACCCGGCCAGGAGGCCGGGCTCCCAGCCCCCTCAGCGGGGTCTGTCTCGAGGGTGAGGAAGAAAGCCCAGGGCGGCGTCAGGACTGCTGCTACGGGAGGCCATGCCAATGTCCAGAGCGCCACCCGTGCCTGGCTAACGACCCCTTCTACACGGTCGGCACCTGTGAGCAATGTGGTGCCGGGCCTCGTTTGTGACAGAGGCAGCTTCCTGCACTTCTGACCGGAGAGGGACCCTCTCCTGGAGCCAGGGACGCAGAGCCGAGGGCCCCGGAGGTTCAGGGACCAGATGTCACTGTATGCCCTCTGTCAGCAGCTGTCTGTACGCCGCGCCCACACGGCCAGTCCCCTCATCGTGGGGTCTGAGCCACAGGGTGGGCTGCCTGGGGAGGCCCTCGGGGTAGCAGACAGCTGGTGACAGGGTGGGGCCCCCAGCTGGTTCTGGGCCAGCTGGCACCAGGTGTGACCTCGTGTGGGTGCCGCTGTGGGGCCAGATATGCCCGTGGACCACCCCAGGCAGCTCTTCCTCCTGACTGCCTCCCTCAGCTTTGGAGAATAGGGCTCGGCCCCAAGCCCGGGACTCCAGCTCGGCTGGCTGAGGGGGCGGGGGGCGGTGCTGGCATCTCATTGTCACCAGATGCCTGGCCACTCCCTGGGGAGCTCTTTGGGCATAGACTTGGCACCCCCTCCCCACTTCCTGGGTCTCGGCCACCTCTGGTGCCCCCCATGCCCTCCCACTTGTCTCTGAGGCAGGATGCCACGCCCTGGCCCCCTCCCTGAGCCCCTGGGCCTGCAGCTTCCTGGTTTTGGGAGGACCCAGCTCTGTCCTGAGCTGTTGCCCCTCAGGGTCCCCGGAGGCCTGCAGTGCTGGCACAACTGGGGAGGAGGAGGAGAGGAGGGGACACCTGCCTCTGGATTGGGACAGGCCTCCTGGTGGCACCGTGAGTCCAGGTCCTGGCCAGGCCTGGGCTCGGGCCGGCCGTGTGGGTGGACAGGTCGCCTCCCTCCCAGCTGCTTTGTCGGTGCTAGAGGGTGTGGCGAGCCCTGGAGTCCTTGAGAAAGACAGGCGTCTGAGTGGGTGGCCTTGGTGCCAGGGGAGGGGACCTCCCAGTGGAATCAGCGCGATGCGTCAATGCGGGACCGTGGACCGAGTTGCGTGGGAAGGTCTGTGCAGGCCAGGGAGACGGTGTCTCCCGCTGACACTCTGCAGGGGTGTGCACAGGCGGAGGGTTGATGGGCGTGTGCGGACCGGGGTCCGGGTCTGGGGTCCAGGTCTGGGGTTGGACGCTGCAGCTCGCCTTGAGCCGTCTGCCACTGGCCGGGTTTCCATGTAGATCAGAGAAGAACACGCACACGTAGCCGGAGAAGTGTCTGCAGCTCTCCTGGTCCTGCCTGCACACGGGCGTGGAGCTGCGTGTTCTTCAGACACACGGCCCGAGTGCACGCGGTCGACGACCCAGCACGGGGCTGTCGGGGTCCTACCTGCCCGTCCTCTGCTCAGCCAGACGTTCAAGAGGAAAATGCAGGTGTGTTTATGTTAACCTATAATGGGATTATAGGAGATATTTGAAATGCATCAATAATCCATACTTAAAATGTTCTCAGCTCTGATTTCTATGGCAGTGCACACGGCAGCACCGAGCCGTATAGACAGAGCTCTTTGTTGCTCCAGTCATTTTAGAGGCAGAGAGTTCGTGACCTGCTCCAGAGAGAGTGGGAGGGCCCCACAGGCCGGGGTCCTGGCTGTGGCTCCCAGCAAACCGAAGGGGAGGCAGGGAACATACCGGAGGCCGGCACCCCTGGGCACTGTGGGTGCTGATGGCAAACGGAGCCACTGCTGGAGCCAGCTTGTCCCTGGAAGGAAGGCCCAGGAGCAAAGGCCCAGCTGTGGGGTGACGGGTGGTCCACCTGCAGGCTGTGGCTCATGTGGGCAGCCCTGCATCCCCACCGCCCACCGCTCCCCGCTGCCCAGGCTGGCTACCACCTCACATCAGGCAAAGTCTCTCCTTCCACCTGGGGCTGCGTGTTCTTATTCTCAGGGGCAGTTGCTGCATTAGCTTCTGCTAAAGCCCAGATTTGAGTGATGTGCATATTAGCCCGGAAGGGCTGGTGAGCAGCCAAACCTTGGAAGGATTATGAATAAAGCCTCCGTTTCCTCCCCGTGGACTTGCCCGGAAGCCGGGGGCTGCAGCTGCTTCTTGCTGCTGTGCGCCCACGGCGCAGCCCCGACGCTCCCCGTACGTCCTTCATCCCGCTCACCAGTAGATGGATTTCACTGGTGATGTTGACATAGTTTTCCCAAAGCAGTCATTGCCAGCTCCAGAGCTTTCCTTTTCATGATGGACATGTATACAAGCGACATAGTGCCGTTTGCCAACAGATGCGTGCACTCCGTGTGCACAGAGGAAGATGCACGCACCATCTCAGGGGACAGCCTGGGCAACGCCGGGCTCTGCAGGCCCTAGTGCTCGGGCAGGAGCAGGTTTGGTAGAACCTGCAGGGTCTCGGTCACCCGAAGACGCTGGCGAGGTGGAGCCCTGACTCTGTGGTGTTTAAGCCACATCATGGCTGCACACTTCCGGTCTCCTTTGAGGGGCCCTGTGGTTTCCCTGGTGCAGGGCTCGGCGCTGGGCAGACTTGCTGGGAGGAGCAGCCATTACCTGCGGGGAGGCACCTGGAGAAAAGTCTCACAGGTGGCCCCAGGACTTGGGCTCCGAGGGCCGGGAGAGGCGGCTGCTTGGGTCGTGGCCCCACTGCTCACCCGCAGTCTGCGTCTTTGCTGCTCTGTGATCCACTCAGGGCTGTGGGTTCTGCCTCCTGTCTCCACTCGCAACCTAAATGGGGCCCCCTTTTTCTACAGGACAGAGAGCCCCGGGCACTCGTCCTGCAGGGCTCACGCTTTGAATGTCCTGTGCCAGCGGTGCTCTCCCCTTCGATGCCGGGCATTCGCACAGGCCACCTGCTGTGGAGCTGAAGCAACTGCTCAGACATGACTCCTGTTCTCAGGGAACGTGTGGTGCGGCGGAGGGATGGGCCTCGGCCAGAGACGGCACGACAGCCGTGTTCCAAGCCACATACACGAGGCAAGCCCAGGACACGTGAGGCACCGGGGACCAGGAATGCAGATGGCGGGACATGCGGTGTGTGCTCAGGGAGAGCTCACGGGGAGGCGCAATGCAGCATGAGTGTCTGCAAGGCTGCGGGGGTTGTTGACTCTGGGGGACAGAGTCTGGGGGGTGGGGATGTGGTCGACAGGTAAGGGCCATGAACGGATGAAGGTGCTGAGGTGGCACCATGGAAGGGCCAGGTGTGTGGAGGTGGTGCATGTGTCAGGAGCAGAGGGGATGAGGCCGGTGGGGCTGAGAACTCACAGAAGGGTCTTCAGAGCCAGGCAGCTGGGCTTGGCCTCGACGTGATGGCCCGGACAGCAGACTGGTTTCCGTTCCCCCGCTGACTCTGATGGAGGGGTGCTGTCTGTCTCTTGATGGTGTGGGGTCTTCCCTGGTTCCCTGTGAGGCGTGTGTGTCGACTTTGTCTCATTTATCCCGCGGGCTGTTGGAGCTTCTCAAGCCTGGGCCAGTGTCTCCTGCGGGCTCTGGGATGCTCGCCCTTGAGCTGTGTGCCCGTCACCCCCGCCCCGGCCTCCTAAACATTATACCACGTCTTCACCCTCAATTCTCTGCACACCTTAGTCCCGTTAAGGAAGTATTTTTCATCTTTTCGATCCTTTGTGTTGCGTTCTGGATAATTTCTTCACACCTGTCCTCCAGCTGACTGATTTTTCCTTCAGCTGTGTTTAGTTTGTTGGTAAAGGCATCTGTTATGTATTCAATTTCAGTTATTCTTTCAACTCCGGAAGTTCTGTTTTTTCAACTAGGTTGCTGTTTTTTCCAACATGGCTGTGACATTTCAGATCCCCGTCAGCGATATGTGAGGGTTCCAGGTGCTTTACATCCTTGTCAGCACTTGGTATTGTCAGGCTTTAATTTTAGCTGTTGTGGTGTCAAATTCAGGGGTGGCTTCCTGTGGTTTTAATTCCATTTCCTACTGATCAGTGACGTTGTATGTCTTTAATGTGCTTATTTGCCACCAATATATTTCTTTTGTCAATGATCTGTTCAGAATTTTTGCCCACTTAGAAAAATCAATGGTTTGTCTTCTGGAGATTGAGTTATAAGAATTCTCTTTTTAAGAAAATTTATTGTATTTTCCCAGCTGGTGTAGCTCAGTGGATTGAGCGCGGGCTGGGAACCAGACGGTCCCGGTTCGATTCCCAGTCAGGGCACATGCCTGGGTTGCAGGCCAGGTCCCCAGTGAGGGCCACGTGAGAGGCAACCACACATTGTTCTTTCTCCCTCCCTTCTCCTCTCTCTGAAAATAAATAAATAAAATCTTTAAAAAAATTTATTGTATTTTAATTTAATTTAATTTTTCATACTCGCCCAAGGACACACTCACTGATTTTAGAGAGAGGAGAAGGGAGGAAGAAGGCGAGGGAGAGAAGCATCGACCGGCTGCCTCTTGTGTGCGCCCTGACTGGGGCCCAAACCCACAGCCTTGGTGTGTGCCCTGTTGGGGAATTGAACCCCCAATCTTTTGGTTTAGGGGACAACACTCAGCCAACTGAGCCATACTGGCCAGGGCTAAGAATTCTTTATGTACAGTGAGGTCTGTCCAGAAAGTACCAAGCCGCACGCTGTGAAAGTAGAGACATTTACTGAAGGAGACACAAGACACACTGCACACAGGACAATGACACCTCAGTCCCCTTCAGAGGAGGCACCTTGGGACCTCACCCAGCTCTCCCAGTCGCCATTGGCTGCCCTGTTGATATTTTCCCGAATCTCACTGATGGTCTGAAATCTCTTTCCTCTGGAAGGTGATTGTAGTTTGGGGAAAAGCTAGGAGTCACAGGGCACCAAATCTGGGCTGTAAGAGGGCTGAGTCACCTGGGTGATTCGATGTTTCACAAAAAACTGCACGAGACGTGATGCATGAGCGGGTGTGTGTTGACGTGAGGAAGCTGCCAATCACCAGATGCCCCCAGCTGCAGCCTCTGCATCGTCTGAATAGTTTCCGCAGAGGAATGTTCAAGCTGAACGCAAAATCTGATGCAGATTCGTGGCTGTACTCGCTCATTTTGAATGCGACGGCCACACAGGACGCACGCTCACTCAACGGCGTCTACCACCCCCTGTGAACTAGTGCAGTGAAGTCGCCATTGTTCACACACATGCACTCCAGTCCACGCTCCTTGGCTGTGCAAACTGTTGTTATAGTAACAATGGCTGGACTTTCTTCAGATTAGACTTCGTATTTAGGATACAAGTCCTTTATCATATCTGCCTTGCAGATATTTCTGTTTCATTGTACTTTTTTGTGTTCTTAACACTACCTTGCAAAGAGGGAGTTTTAATTTTGATGAAGTCCAATTTATCAGTTTTTAAATGGTTTATGCTCGCATGCCTTTTCCTGGAAAGTGTTGGCCAGTCTGAGATCGCAGGAGTTCTTTCCCTTGTCTTTGTCTAGAGGTTCTGCGGCCCGTGGCCCACGTGACATCCCAGGCACTTGGCGCGAACCCCTGTCCGTGGTGCGCGACGGCAGCAGCGTTTGTTGCTCTGCGCATGGCCATCCAGGCTGTCCAGCATCACTCGTGCAGACCTTGTCTTCGCATCGCTAAGCGACCCGGCGCTTTGGTTGAACGTCAGTTGTTCAGTCACAGGCAAGTCTGTTTCCGGAGTCTGCTCTGTCCCACTGGCCTGTGAGTCCATCCCAATCGTAGCCCCCCACCCCCTCCCCCGGATGGCCATGTGAGCTCAGACAGCGACATCTTCAGCTTGGCGCTCCCTCTCACGGGCGTTTGGCCATGTCAGGCCCTCCGCTGTGCATACGGGGAGTAGCGTCAGCTGTCCTTTGGGTCCTCGGCAGCGTCCGCTGGACCCCGTGTGGCCTCCAGGAGCCGCGGCACCGCCCAGCCTGCCCAGCCTGAGTCTACATGCCCGTCGCCCCCCCGGGCCTCCCATGGGGCTATGACCGCTCTGTGGTTAGGGGTTCTGGTCACTGCGAGGGGCGGAGTGTTTTCACTGTCCCTCGTGCTTGGGTCATAACACTCTGCATGTAATTATTACCTCCTAAATTCTATTTTGATTCCTTGCAAGGACTAAGTAGAGTTATTATGCCTGTTTCCCTGAAATGTGTGTTTCTGCTAAAAGTGGAGATCATTAAATCCAGGCCGCTGGGGTGGATGCAGGCCACCAGGCAGGTTAACAATGAAGGACACATCCAGAGGGGGCCGGCCGTGTCTGCTCCTGACAGCTGGCTGCACATGGCTGACTGGCACGGCCTCGTTAACCGGCTCTCCCCGCCACCCCGTGGGCACCACCACCTCTGCTTTACTCAGCGGTCAAGGCCGTCATCCAGCGAGTGCACGCGTGCTGGTGACCCCGGCGGCCTGGGGTCGGGCTGCACTGCTCCCTGCACTGGCCTCCGTCTGGAGAGAGGGAAGCCAGGGTGGAGGGCGTGTCCTACTGGCTGTGGCCCTGGTGCCTGGGGCATCTGCAGGGACGGGCGAGGGGCCCTCTGCACATGATGGGTGGTAACTGGGGACTAAATGCCCAGTTGTCACTTCCCTGACCCCTGCGCTCTGATGTCGTAAAGTTGGGCTGCATCTAGGGCGCCCCGCCATTCCGGTTTGCCCTGGAATTTTCTGGTTTGGGCACTGAGTCCCCACTCCCAGGACCCCTCAGGCCAGACTGTCCTGGGCAGCCATCACCCAAGCTGCAGCTGGGACCCTTGTCCATGTAGGTTCCCGTTCTTCTTCCAACCAGCTGTTGAGATAGTAATGGTGCAGCTCACAACTGATGGAGCTGAACACCCAGTCCCCCCACCTCCCACCACTGGCCCGGGAGGTCCCAGTGCTCAGGGAGGCTGGGGACTTGGCAGTAAGTGATGCTTAGCTCCCGACTCCTTACCCTCACCTGAGCCCTCACGACACCTGCTGCACTGCTGGCCCAGGGACAGGGCGGTCCTGCCCCTCCCCCAGGGGGCAGAATGCTGGTCCTGCGGTGCAGAGCCTCCCTGAGGACGGCTGCCCTGGGGAGGTTAGGCCCCTGCCCGCACAGGTCAGTTAGCGGGAGCAGGAGAAGTCGCTTTACACACTAACAGTGAGCAGGCGCGTCTGGGTGCTGCCACTCTGAGTCCTATTGGAGGCGGGGCTCATCCATCCAGGTGATTTGTGGGAAGCCCACCTGGCTCCACCCTCACAGCAGAACAGTCTAAATACCTCAAATTCCAGAACGCAACGAGCACTGGAGGACAGCGGCGAGGATGCTGAAGGAGCCTGTCTGTCTGTCTGTCTGGTGAGGCGGGGGTGACTTTCCCAGGAGAGCGTGTTGGAGCTGAAGGATGGAGACCAGTGGAGGGAAGTCCCTTGGGGAGAGGGATGGCGTGTGCAAAGGCCCCGAGGCAGTGGGGAGCTGTGCTGTCACAGAGCCCAGGGGAAGCGAGCAGTGCAGGCCGAGCGGGGCTGCGGCAGGAGCTTACATGACACTGACCTGACTCTGGCATCTGGGAAATGGCTGGAGCTGCCCCGTGAACCATGCTGGGTGGGAGGAGGTGGCCGAGGCTGCAGTTGGGGCACACGAGGGGCCTGGAGGGATTTGGGGGGGTCCTGAAGCCAGGGGTGGGGCCCTTGCGCCTCGGCTAAGGTTTCGGGGCACGGGTGCTCGGGGCATTGGGGTGGACTGGTGAGGAGGGCCGGTGGCGTCGTCTCTGGCTGTGTGTCAGTGGATGACTGACTGCACTGCCCATTGCGGGGACTGGGGAAGGGGGGCGGGGCGCCCCTCGAGGGAGAGCAAGGCGGCTGGAGCCCTGACCTCGTGAGCTGCACACAGGCGTGACCTCATGGACAGTGTTTGGCTGAGCTCCGAGTTTTGAGAGGGAAGCTGAATGTCTAGGGTCGGCCCTGGGCGGGGGGCCTGGGGTGAGGGGGCAGGAGCAAGGAGCAGGGGCTGTGGGGCTGAAGCTGGGGGCTGGGGGTTTTGGGAAAGTGGGGCGGGGGGTCTGGAGGAAATTCAGCCCTGAGGCACCACCTGTGTGCGGGGGCCTTCCGTTCACCTCTGAACATCCCCAGTGGCCGATACAGTGAGTGTGTGGGGGGAGCCCCTCAGACGCTGTCGACGAGGGGAGGACCCTCATTAGCGCTGGGACACACACACCAGTGAGAGCAGCTTCCTGAGCGAGCGAGCCATGGAGGGAGGCCTCGGAGAGAGAGGCTGCGAGGGCTCTGGTCTGCCTGGGGCCCGTGGAGAGCTGCGGGGGAGCCAGGTTTCCGGGCTCATGCCATGTGCATCTCTGTGTCGAAGGTGGACCTATGGCGACCCTGATCCCTAGCCACATGTGGGGTTAATGTCACCTTTTACAGGTGGCAGCCAGGCTGGGGACACACTGGCAACTGTGGGCACATCATGTGTCCT
Organism: Micronycteris hirsuta; assembly: GCA_004026765.1. NCBI lineage: Eukaryota > Metazoa > Chordata > Mammalia > Chiroptera > Phyllostomidae > Micronycteris > Micronycteris hirsuta. The sequence continues at coordinate 40,585 of PVJI01002691.1, read as the reverse complement.
GGGCCAGATGCTGGAAGGAGGACCATGCTCACGGGCAGCCCATGCCCACGAGTTCGTCACAGGTATCTTTGGGTCAGTGTTTGAGGAAGGGGGCCTTCCCCTCGGACTTTGCAGGGACATCCCCTGTCTCTGCCCTCCCAGGCTGAGTTGTCAGGGGGGCCTGGATGAGGCTGCCTGGGGGATGGGATGGGCTGAGAGCCCTTGTCCTTGGAGCTTGGCTCTTTCCAGAGAGCCACAGGTGAGGACACGGAATAGACAGTGGTTCAGGCTCACCCTCCGGGCCTCAGGGGCACAGCCCTTGCTGGCTCTTAGCTGCTGCCCCCCAGCAGTGCTAAAGGGGGACCTGGGGAGGCCCTCAGCCACCAGGTGCGACTGTGCCTTTGGCATGCGGTGCTTTGAATAACTCTCCCGCCCGCCCCCCCCACTGCTGGAGGAGAGGAGATTAGAAGCTGCCGGGGGGCTGGCCCTGACTGCTGAGGGCTTTGCTTGGCTGTAGCGATTACAAATGCCAGGGATGCAGGCTTGATAAATATGATTTTAAAGGATAACGCCAAATAAAACATCACCGCTGTCAAGTTATGTTCGAATATGCTCTGTTTACAAAATCAATTGTGCTATTCACAAAGCAAATAATGCCCTGAGTAGGCAAAGTGCAAAGTGATCACCCAATCAATTATTCATAAAAATTTCCCAAGTACAGAACCTTTACATGAGGCTGCCTGGGCACTAACAACATGGCCTCAGGCTTATAAAGCTTTGTGGGTGGGGTGTACATGTGTGTACATGTATATACAGTGTGCACGCATATGCGCACATATATACAGTGTGTGCACGCATAAGACACCATGTGTACATGTGTACAGGCACATGGCGCACGTGCATGTATACATGATGCACACACGTGCACATACACTGCATATGTGTGCACACAGTGGGCACACAGCGTGCACACGTGTCTATATAGTGTGCACATGCATGAGTACACATACAGTATGCACACGTGCATATACACACTGTACACACGTATGTGTACACGGCACACACACATGTCCAGATACTGCACACACATGTGGGTGTGCACACCGTGTGCACATATGTGTGCATATAGTGTGTGTACATGTATATATACGGTGTATGTGTGTACACACACTGTACATGCATGCGTATATATGGTGCACATACACATGTATACTGTGCATGTGCATATACGCACCGTACCTGTGTGTATATACAGTGCGCATGTGTGCACATGTGTACATACATAGCATGCACACATGCACATACACACTGTACTCATGCATGTATACACTGCATACATATATACTGTGTGCACATGTGTACACACACCATGCATGCACGTGCACACAGTGCACACATATGTGTACATACTGCGTGCACACATACATACAGCATACACACATGTATATATACACTGTGTACCTCTGCAGGTATACATTGTGCACATACATGTGTATACACAGCATGAGTACATATGTGTATGTGCTGTGTGTGTATATGTGAGTATACATATGCATATAGTATATGTGCGTATGCTATGTGTACATGTGCATATAGGCAATGTATGTGTGTAGTGTATCTGCATACAGGTACACTGTGCACACATGCCATACAGTGCGCACACACGTGCGCACAGTGCACATGCATGTATACACTATGCACACAGGTGCTTACACAGTGTGTACATACGTGTAGACACCATGTATGGTATGTGTACACACATGCAGTGGATGTGTATGTGTATAGTGCATGTGTGTGCATACACATGCATGTCTACAGTGCACACACATGTATACGTGTGATGCGCACGTGCACATATACAGCGCACACACACAGCACATGCACGTGCATATACTGTGCACACGTGCGTATACAGAGTTTATATGCGTAGATATAGCAAGCACATGTGTGCATGACACACATGCAGTGCATGTTCACACATGCATAGTGCGTGTGCACACATGTGCATATATAACACACATGTATACATACTGTGCACATACCTGTGTATACGCACTGTGTACGCCCATGGGAGGTGCATCCGGATGTGAGGCGGCCTGGTGCTGGGCACTGCCATGCTCTGATGGCCTATAGGGCAGCCCAGGAAAGGGGGGAGGGAGGGAGGAGCAGGGAGAGAAACATCCATGTGTGGTTGCCTCTCGTGTGCAACCCGGCCTGAAACCCAGGCCTGTGCCCTGCCTGGGAATCGAACTGGCGACCCTTTGGTTCGCAGGCTGTTGCTCAGTCCAGTGAGCCACACCAGCCAGGGCTATTCAGCTTCTTAAAGAAAAGATATTTCAGAATCTTACCCGCTGTAGCTGTTTGGTCAAATGTGGACGTTGGTTTGACCCTCGTCCGAGGAAGCTGCAGCGCTGCAGGTGAGGATGGTAACCCTTTAAAACAGGGTGTTCCCGCCGCACTCACCAAACAGGCATCCTTTATGTGTGTGGGCTCTCGTTCCTCGTGTCGAGTGAGTGAAGAAACTCACTGTTTAGGTCAGATTTTGAAGGTGGAATTATCTTAAATTGAAAGATCAAATCAGACCCTGAAACCAAGGACATTGTTTACGAAAACCTATTTTTTTAAAACCAGAAATTCAAACTCCATGTTCCGTTCGTTTTCCAATCAGCCCTGAACTCCCCCTTGGAGGAGGGAGGCTCTGTAATTCCGGCGCAGCCAGGAGCCAGGAGACAATTAGTGGGGAGTCCAGGTGACCCCATGAATATTCATGCGGACAATGTAATCAGGACTGCCTCTCTGCATTCCCATCCAAAGCGGTTCCTGGTGGAGCAGTGCAGGCCCGGCAGCTGGTGACTTTCTCTGCTCCTGGAGGTGCTGGTCTCCCTCCTCAGCCTTCAGTGCTGGCCTGCGGGGCAGCTGGGTATGGGGGTGGCCCAGCCACAGGGGCGTCCCTGCAGGCCCAGCCGCCCAGGAGTTCTGATTGCATCCCACACAGGCACCTGGCATTCGAGCGTGTCCAACGTTCAGTGGCTTGGACATCACGAGAGTCCTGGCCACTGCCCTTTATTCGTAACAAGAATGATGAGGATACAAGTCCGAAGCGGTGGGGGAAACAGAGGGCATCACTGTGGTGGCCGTGTGGTCAGCCCCCCCCCGGGCTGTGGGCTTTGGGCTGCGTGGCCGCTGAGCCTTCCTTCCCCGTGGTGTCCGCAGGCTCACGGCGGCAGCCTCGGTCACAGTGGTTTCCTGACTGTGGGAGGTGGCGGTTGGAGGTGACCAGAGCCGAGTGGTTGGTGGGGCGTGGACACCGCGATTTTGCCTGTGGCCAGCGGCTCAGCTCCTTCTGGCTGCGCCCAGCTCTTCTGAAAGAAACTCGAAAACTGCAGTCATTAGAAATTGTCGACGTCGCCAGCACTGAGCGGGTGCAGTGGGCATAAACTGATGCTGTGCGTCACCCATGCCGGTGACGATAGTGACCACGTGAGGCCCAGGGTGGCCGACACGGGGCCCTGCAGCGCGGCGCCAGCTTCCGAGGGCCATTCGTCCCGGCACAGCCCGGGGAGAGGCGTGGATCCTCCAGTCCAGCAAGCTCACGTGCAGAAGCTGGTCCTGGAGAAGCTGTCAGGTGTGGCTTTTGCAAAGAGTGTCAATGGAGAGACTGACTGTGCAGAAGGAGAAATGATTTAACTGCCGGCGACCGGGAGCTGGGACGCGATCCGCCGTGCAGACAGTGAATGTCGTGCCGGGACTTCACACGGGACTGCTGGGCAGTGGAGACCGCGTCCCGGCCGGTGTCCAGCTGGGCTGGCAGCTCTAGCCCTCACCCCGTGTGCGCCCCCCAGCTGCGGGGTCCCTGGCAGGGGTGCGTCGAGGGTGTTTGCTGGTGGCAGGGGCAAGCAGCAGACCCCCTCAGACGTGCCAGGGGCAGGGCAGAGCGCCAGACGCTGGGTTCCGCCCTGCACGCGTGCTCGGACTCGGCGAGGGAAAGCGAGTGGAGGGACGAGAGGCCGGGCGTGGCCCGCCAAGGGTGACCCTGCGGGAAGGCTGAGGTGTGTAGCCAGCTTCCGTCCTCATGGCTTGGCCTGGGGACGGTGGGCAGCTGCTCGTTTGGCATTTCCGAGTCTTTGGGGGGTTCCTCCCCTGAGCTGTTGTCGCTTGGGTCACCCTTGGTCAGCGAGGTGCGTGTTACAGGAGGCCCGCCTCCACGCGAGTCTCTTTCCACGCTTCTGTTCACCCGTCGGTTCTGCTCGGCCCCCGGCCCCCAGGGCCACCCACTGGGCTGATACCCATAGATACTGTCCTTCCCAGCAGGACCATCTCTGCCTCGGCTGTACCCCCCCGCCACAATGCTTTCATAAAGATGGACCCGTGTCCCGCCCGTGCGCTGGGGCGTCTGTGGAAGGAGAATGGTCCCAGGACTAAAGGTTAGCAGCCAGGTCATCACGGTCGTGGAGCAGAAGGAGGCGGATGAGCTCCTGCCTGCGGCCCTTTGACCTCTAACCCGTGGAGCCCATGCCCGCGCTGGTTTTGCGAGAGCAGTGATTGTGCAACTCGGTGTCTGGTTCTCCGAGGAGCTGATTAAAATAAACCGGGGATGTCTCCGTAGGGACTCAGGAGGTGGCTCAGAGCCCTGTCCCGGCTCCCCAGGGGCCTGGGGCCTGTGTGCTGAGTCCCACGCGGAGGTCCGGGCGCTGCGGTGGGGCCTGGGGTTGGCCTGGGCTTTGCCTGGAAGGGGGGCCTCCTTCCCAGGCCTCTGTTCCCATCTTCTTCCCTTTGGGGTCACGGGCGGGGACCTCTGATAATTTAAAGATACACCCACACATTGGACACCCCTCCCTTCAGAGGTGAAGGCTAACTCTGTGCCTGGACTGTGAGCCGGGCTGAGCGGCGCCCTGCGGACCAGCTCTGTGCAGAAGTGACCTGTGGCTGCTGAGTCCGGCCCCCGGAGGGCCCTGTGACACCTCCCGCCTTGCTCATGAGTCACTTGGGCTGGGTGGGGGCAGCTGCCAGGCCGGGGAGGCCCCCAGAGTCCTGCAGCCCCTGAGTGGGCCTCTGGGACAAGGCCCCCCGACCCGTGTCAGAGACGCACTCAGCCTCGGGGACAGCCCTGAGTCTGGGCACCTGTGAGCTGCGCCGAGTCCCTGACGCTGCCTGTTCGCCACCCCTGAGTCCCTGGGGCTGTGGTGAGTCAGGGTGTGTGGTGCCCATCACGTTTCTCCTGCCCCCCTTTTATATTTTCCTGAACAAATTCCAGATATGCCACTTCATCTGTAAATAATTCAGTATCGGTTTTTGCACTTTTGAAATGAAAAACTTTTGGAAAATTACAGATAAAAAACAGGAAATACGAGCGTATCCATCACTCCAAATGTTGACATTTTTGCTATTTACTTCCGAAATACAGCATTTTAGATTAAATGAAAGCCCGCTCGGCTTCCAGGCCCCCCCATCTCTCCGGAGGCCCCCAGCCCGGGCAGTGATGCCCGGTCAGGCCATCACTGTGACCTGTGTGCAGCGCCCAGATGTTTCAGACCGGAGCGCGGCACGGTGGGCTCTGGGACCCGCATGCGTGGCCGTGGTGGCAGCCTTCCCGCATGGTGGCCGCCTCTGGAGGACGGTGAATGAACCTCCTGAGGAGACAGAAGGACCAGTGTGGGATAAGGGTTTTCTCCGCTCCCTCCCCCTCTCAGGTCAGTGTCCGTCTTTGGGGCGGCATTGCCTGTTGAGAGCCTGCCCCGTGGGCCGGGCACGGTGTCCTGCCGGCGGCGTGCTTGCTCGCCCAACGTCGGCTCCCAGGTGTGCAGCTCCATACCCTCAGCCTTGGTGCTGTGGACAGCAGGGCCGCCACGTCCGTGTCCTGGGCTGTCCTGTGGGTCACAGGATGCTCAGCAGTGTCCCCACCTCCACTCCGCAGCTGCCATGTGGCAACCCTGCATTTCTCAACGGCCCAGGGCACCGGTGGTTCACATGCACACTGTGGCGGCGGCCATGTTCCCTCCGAGCATGGAGCACGCTTATTTCCTCGTCCTGCTCTGGGTGGACAGCGGGGTGAGGGTGGGAAGTGTCCAGACACGAGGCAGCCCCATCTTCAGAGACTTTGTGGAACAGGGGACCCTGCGGGCAGCCGGGGGGGTTGGCAACGCTGCCCTGATCCGACCCCCTGGCTCTCCCGGCCACAGTCACCGCACACGGCTCCGCTGCAGGACAGTGCCGCCCCTCATGTCCGCTTGTCCACCTCCTTCCTGCCGGAGGAGGGTGGGGAGGACCGATGGCTGGGCTGTCTTGGGGAGGGAAGCCCCGCTCTCCAGGCCTTAACCCTCCACGCGCCCATAGCAGCCCGCGCCTGCAGGACTGACGCGCTTCGGTCCCTGCCGGCCTGCTGGGGGTGGCCGGGAGTCTCCCTGTTCAGTCGGTGCTGGTCACAGGCCACTATCGGGCTGCCCTCCCAGGAGTGGCCTCCTCGGAGCCTCCGTGCGTTGGTCTGCAGGGCTCTCTCTCTCCTCGTCTGTCCCTAGGAGTGTCGTCACGCTTCCCGGGCTCCGATGAATCATAGGCTGCGTGCACCACGGGCCACGCCCGAGTCTGTGCCTGCCTGGTCTCTGGTTTGCTCCCAGCACCGCCTGTCACCAGAATGTGCCTTTCGGGCGGTCGGACCTACGGGCGCTTTTCTTCGTGACTTGTGACCTTCTCTTCCCTCCCTGGGCTTCGTTAGAATGTTCCTGCACATTTTCTTTGATCTGTTCTCCACTGCTGGGCCTTTGGCACCTCTCGAGTTGGAGTTGTCCCTGTGGAGAAGGGGATCCAGACGTTTCCCCGCATGGCAGCCGCCATGTCCTGGAGCTACCATCTGGGGCCCGCGGCAGGCAGGGCTTCCTCCCCAGGCGAGCAGCGACTGCCCGCTCTGCGCCTTCTCTCCTGCCTCAGTGACCCGGCCGTCCACCCCGGGCCTTTGGGACCCGTGTTGTGGTCCTCGTGGCCTCAGAAGGAGCCCCGGTCACCTCAGAAGGACGGTCCTACGTCCACGCTCTTCCTTCCTGGAGCCGTCTGGACTAGTGCTGGGCCTTCCACATTTCCCACATGTGTCAGAACACATTTCATGAGTTCCCCGTAAAAACGGCCTTCGGGGCAGTGGCTGGGGCGGATCCGCACCTTCAGGAAACGGCCTTCCAGTCGTCAGAGCTGCGTCCCCTTAGTCACGCTTCATGTGTCCCCGAGTCCAGTTCCGTCACAGCTCTCTCCGTCAGTGTCTGGGGCGTCTCATGCTAGCCTACTTTCAGGGAGCTCACCGTTTCTTCTTCTTTCTACCGTTGTGAGCAGGCTCTTTTTTAAAAACAAAAGATTTTATTTATTTACTTTTTAGAGAGAAGGGAGGGAGGAAGAGAAATATTGATGTGCAAGAGAAACATTGATTGGTTGCCTCTCACAACTGGGGACTTGGCCTGCAACCCAGCCATGTGCCCTGACCAGGAATCGAACCTGTGACCTTTCAGTTTTGGGATGGTTATGGGAGGAGATAAAGGGCAGGATCCGAGTCAGGGTCCCGGGTTTTGGCACCATTCATGTTACAGGAGAAGCCTGGTTCTTCTCGTCAACGCAGTAAGAAATTACAGATCAGCAGATAGATCTATTACGGCAAGCAGGGTTCGCTGGTGACACGTATGTACTCATGGAAGAGGGCCGGTCTGGCTGGGGTCAGGGAGAAAGGCACAGGTGCAGGGCAGGCGAGGGTGGCAGGAGCCCCCAGGCCTGTGTCCTGAGGACTTCTGTAGTTGGTGGGACGTGGGGGAGGGAGTTACCTGTTGATTGACGGGTACAGGTGGTGCCAGCTTTCCCGGGGGGATGTGACCGCCCAGACGTAGGTACGTGCCAGGATCTGTCAGCCCGAATCCTTACCTTGCTCCAGACCCCGTTTGGTCATCTTGTCGTGACACAGATGCACGACAGGAGGCGGCTAATTAAAGTTGGGGCAGTTCCCCAGGGTTGTTCACGGGCTCTTCTGTAAGCATGAGGCTCTCCCTCGAAAGCAGGTGGGGCCCAGAGGTAGGCCAGTAACTGAAGCTGCTTTATGGCTCTTTGGGCACCGTGGACCCCCTCCTTCCCCTTCCAGGCTTTGGGATGAAAGCAGAGTTTCAAAGGCTCTCCTTCCCAGACATGCACAGAACTTCAAGGGCTCCCTCCTCCCGGGCTAGCGCAGCGTTTCCTGTGATGCGGGAACACCTGGCACTGTTATCAGACCAGGCTCAGGGCTGCTGAGTCAGTGGGCGAGGCATGCCTCCCTCTTCCTCCCTGCCTTGGGGCGCTGTCTGTCCTACCTAACGGAATGACGCCCCTGTCCACCCGCCCCCCCACCAGCCATGTAGGTCAGGGGGTGCCCTGGCTCTGCCGAGAATCAGGTTTCCTACTGATGAGGAGTAACTCCACTTTCATCTTTGTGGGGAGCCTGCAAGCCAGCAGGTGCCTCGCTGAACCTCCTGATTAGCTCTCACTAAGTCTCCTTACTGCCAGCCGATGGAGCAGCCTGCTAATAGCGATCTCTGCGATCTGTGCCCATATTTTAAACACAAGTGCTGCCTTGACAGGGACTCCGGCGGCCACATCACTCTTTCTCTGGAAGTCTCTGGCCAGTGGGTGGAGGAGGAAGAGGGGTGTGGGGTCCCAGGTTGGGTACTGGAATATGGAGACACCAGGGGTCTGAGGAGTTGGGGGTGTCCGTTTCAACTGTGGCAGAGGCAACGGGGTTTGCGGGGAGCATCGGAGGTGAGGCTGGAGAGGCTACTGGGGCCAGGCTGTTCAGGACCTTGACCTTGCCTTGTGGGCCCTGGGGGTTGGGGGTGGGTTATAAGCTTTTCAGTTGGGAGAAGCAAGATCAGTATTTTTAAATCAGCTTTATTCTGGCAAAATGGACATGAATACAGCTTACCAGGTTGAAGCATACAATCGAGTGGGCTCTGACGCTGCACGCAGCCCCGCGCAGCCCTCACTGGGCCCACCTCCCTCAAAGTCCCTGCATCCTTCCGATGTCCACCCTCATCTCCCAGCAGCCCGGGCATCTTGCCTGTTCTAGACTTTCTGACAAACGGAGCCGCACAGGGCGCAGCCGTCTGTCTGGCTTCCTTCCCTCAGTTCCACGTCTCTGAGACTAACCGGTGTCGCTGAGGGTGGCGGTGGTTCTGCTCCTGTTCACCGCTACTGCTCCGTCGCGCAGCCACGCAGCAGTTCCCTTAGCTGCTCACCGGTCGGCGAGCGTTCGGGTCGGTTCAGCTCCCCGGCTGTCACAAGTGACGCAGCGTGAACATTGCGAGCACATCTTCCTGGAGGTGTGTGTTTCGTTTCTCTGGGACAAATGCCAGGCGTGGGCTTGCGGGGTTCACACGGCGAGTGTTCCCACCGACTGAGGGTGTGGGAGTCGCAGTTGCTCCGCGTCCTCACCACCGTGTGACGCTGTCCGTCCTGTCGATGGGCGCCGCGTCCGGGACGGGACGTGCGCTGGTGCCCATCCTGCTGTGCACTTGCGCTCCCTCTGACAAGTGAGGCTGAGTCCCTTTCCATGGCTTCCTGGCCATTTGATTCCATCCTTTTGTAAACACCTGTTCTCCTTCTCTGCTACGTTACTTAAAGTGGAACAGTCTTTTCTTGCCTCGTTCGGCTGCAGAGCAGGCCCCGCCTTCGGGGGGCGCGCTCTCCGCCAGCCGCGTGTGTCGTGCGGGTGTCTGTGCAGGCCTGTGCTTGCCCCTCACGTCTCTCAGCAGTGGTTTTCAGAGTGTCGACGTTTTACATCCTGGGTCCAATTTTTCATCGTTTCCTCAGGGGTTCTGCCTTTTGTGTTCTGTGACAGAAATCTCAGCCAACCCGACGTCACAGCTGTTTCCCCAGCAGGCCCGTGGCTTGAGCCCGTGCGAGCGGGCCCGTGACCCGCCCTGGCCCGTCTGTGTGGAAGAAATAGAAGTCCGTGGTTCTTCTCCAGCCAAGCCGCATGGTCCCAAAAAGACCCCACACAGCTGCCACGCCTGCGTTTAAACCCCAGCGCTGGTCTTCCTCTGCCGCACCATTTCCTACTCCTCCTACAATTGGCTGCAGCTGCCAGCATTCCCGTATTCTTCCAGCTTTACTGGGCTGCCATAGTAAGTCCGGGCAGGTGTGGCCTGTGGTGTGGAGCCAATCATCTCCAAGCTCTCATGCAGGCTCTGTAACCCTGGGGGAGTTGCCTCCCAGTTGCATCCTAGGTTGAAGTCACTTCCATCCCCCTGGCTTGAAGCATGGCCACAGCTGTTTAACATATCCATGCAACCAATTAAATGTTATAGATACGTTAAATGACTGTTCTAGGGGTTATCTGCAAAGCTGCTGCTATTCAAAACAGCTCTGCATGGCCCTGCTCCATGCATCCCAGCCCCCAGCTCAGACTTGGGGGGGTGAGGGCATCCTATATATATATATTTCTAATATTTCCTGGACACTGAGTTCTGGACCCCATGACAAATCCCCATTTGGGGGCCCCCCGTGGCTGCACCCTATTCCACCAGGACCCCGTCCGGGACATAACCTCGTGTTCAGTCATCAATCTCCTGACCCACCCCCAGGCTGGGCCACCACCGCAGGCCCCGCTGGTGCTGAGGGCGCTGATGGTGTCGGGGTGCCGTGCAGCCTGTCCTCTCGCTGGGGTTCGCTGACGTCTGTCTGGTGTTCAGAGGACGTAAGGTGTTTGGGTGGGGAGGCCACGGAGGTGACGTGCTGATCTTGAGACGCTGCATCTCAGGCCTGTCTGGTCAGTGGGACGTCCCTGCGGAGGCCGGCCTGGCCGCTGGGGCTGAGGGGCGTTTGCCGGCTTTGCTGCCTATGAGTGTGCCCTGCAGGAAACGTGCTTCTGGGCCGTCCTCTTGGGCGTGGGCCACTCTGTGTGGAGGGGGTTTCGTTCCATCTCCTTAAGCTATGCGTGTTCTCCCGGGCAGGGCTGTGTGTCCTCCGTGCGTTCATTCCGTCACTCATTCACAACAGTATGAGTGCGTGGGCATTTATTTTTTTTAAAGTCTAATGATTATTTTTTTAAATTTTAAAAAGATTTTATTTATTTTTTAGAGAGGGGGTGGGAGGGACAAAGAGAGGGGGAGAAACAGCAATGTATGGTTGCCTCTCATACATCCCCTACTGGGGACCTGGCCTGCAGCCAAGGCATGTGCCCTGACTGGGAATTGAACTGGCGACCCTTTGGTTCACAGCCCGCGCTCAATCCACTGAGCTACACCAGCCAGGGCTGCCTGGGCATTTATTTTATGGTCAAATGCCACATTGCTAATCTTGTTCTCACATCATTCCCGCCTCGGGTCCTGCAGCCCCTCCACTCAGCCCTGTGGTTTTGGTGGGCCCACGTGGCAGTCCGTCAAAAGGCACTTCCCCACTTGCTGACGGCGCAGCGTGCCCAGCCGCCCTCCCTTGCACGCCGCCCTCACCTGCATCCAGCATGTGTTTCGTTTTAGGCGCTGAGGCTCCGCATGGGCCTCTCGCGTGTCCCAAATTCTCACACATGCTTCACGTGTGCGTAATTACCACCTGAGCGCCCTGGTCTGCTCCTGTGTCCTCTCTGGGCCTGACTCCACTGCGCGATTTGGCTGCCAGCAGTGGCGCCTGTTTTCCCGCTTTCTGAACGCCGGACGATTTTGATTGGATGTTGGGCACCGTGTGCTTTGTGTTGCTGTGTGACCGAGTCTGCCGGCCTTTTCCTGGCCTCTGGTTGCTGGAGATGCGCTGAGCCCAGCGAGGGGGCTCTCGGGCCCGGGCAGAGCGCAGCTGCCTTTGCCGAGGGTGGTCTGCGGGTGCCCTGCTGTGGGCCGAGGGGAGCGCCCGCCGTCTTTCAAATCAAGCCTTCTCGTGCATCCAAAACCAGAAGCAGGTTTTCTGTTTTGTGATGTGTAGGTTACAATTATAGCCATTTCTGAAATTATACCATCACTCAAAAGAACTAATTAAAGCAGTTAATTTTGGAAACAGATTGGGAGGGAAGAAATAAAACTGCCTTTGTTAATAGATGACATGCTTTTCTGTGCAGGAAATTCAGGAGAACCAAGGATGAAACAAAACACCTGGAAGTGATAAACAACCACGGCGAGGTTTCAGGACACAATGGCGATGCACACAGGTCAGTCCCTGTGTCACACACCGTCTGTGAGCACACGGTGTCGTTTACGTCCGCACCTGCACGAAGTGCTTCTGTGCAAACCTGACCAGACGCATGTGAGAGCCGCATGAGGAAGCCGGTGCGCGCTCCATGGGTGAAATCGAAGGTCTGCGTAAACGGACACCGGCTCCGTGTTCACGGGCAGGGACAGTGGACAGGACGGCTCGATATCTTGAGAGGGCAGTGTGTCCTGACCTGACCTGTAGGTCCACTGCGACCCCAGTCAAATTCTCAGCTAGTTGTTTTGTGGTATCAGCAAACTGATTCTCAAAGTTACGTGGAGGAGAAAGGCCCAGCACGGCCAGCTCAGCGTCGAGGGAGAGGAACAGAGCCGGAGGGCGAGGCCGCCTGGCTCCGAGACTTGCTGTGGAGCCACAGTGACCAGGGCAGCATGGTCTCGGCAGCAGAGCAGGCAGATGGGTCGATGGAGCAAACCAGAGTCCGGCAACCAGTCCCCGTGAAAATGCGGTCGGTGGTGGTCTTCGACAAAGGGGCAGAGACAGCGCAGAGGGCAGAGCCAGCCTCTGTGACGAGTGACGCCGGGACCACTGGGCGTCCACGTGCAGAAGGAACAACCGGGTCGACACAGACCTCCCGCCGTCGCAGAAGCGAACTCAAACTGGACTGCAGCTCTCGATGTGAAAGGCAAAGCCGTCGAACCCCTGGAGGACGAAGGAGAAGAGCTGGCCTTGGGCAGAGTGACGGCCTTTCGGACGCGACACCAGGGGCAGGAGCCTCGACCCCCTCAGACGGGGTCACCTGGCCTTGGGGAAGACACGTCCAGAGAATGAGAAGACAAGCCGCGGACGGGGAGAACGTGTCTGCAAAAAACAAGTCTGATAGAAGACTGTCGTCTAAATATACAAAGAGCTCTTAAAATTCAACAATGAAAAGTAAACAATGAAAAAATGGGTGGAAGACTTGAGCAGACACGTCCCTGAAGAAGCAGGTGGCAAGTGAGTCTGGGAAAAGGCGCTCCGTGTGTCGTTGAGGAACTCAGCACGGAGCGGCCACCACACACCTGTCAGCGTGGCCAAGCCCGGGGCATGGGCCACAGCCAGGCTGGTGGACGAGGGGCTGCGGGCCCCTCACTGCGGGGCAGCAGAGTGCTGCAGCCGCCCCGGAGGCAGCGTCTCACGAAACGAAGCTCAGTCTCAGCACACGCCCCGGAGGGCACAGCGCAGTCCCTGGCGTTTGCCCGGAGCAGGTGAGAAGTCATGTCCACACGAGAACCACACAGATGTGACAGCCGCTGTGTTCCCCATCACCGAACCCCGCAGCCGCCGAGGGCCCCTCGGTGGGGGTGGGAGAGAGACTGCGGTGTGTCCAGACGGTGAAGTGTCACTCAGAGACGGGAAGAAACGAGGTGCCAAGTCCGAAGGGACACAGAGGACTTCAGTGCCCGAGGCTGGGTGACAGGAGCCGGTCTGAAAGCTGCGACTGCTGAGTCCCACTCAGTGACGTCCTGGGGACGGCGACACTGTGGAGACGGCACAGGGCCCATGGTGACCAGGGCTGGGGGGACGAATGACCAGGCGGGTTCTCAGGGCAGTGAAACTTCTGGGTGTGACGCGGTCGTGGGGAACGCCTGTGCTGTCGTCCAGACCCACCGAGTGGGCCACACGCGGAGTGGACGTGACGTGACCGTGGACTGTGGGTGCCGATGACAAGTCGGCGTGGGCTCAGCAGCTGTAACACATGTGCTGCTCTGGGGGGAGTTGATGGGGGGGGACCATGCATGCGGGGCGGGCAGGGGCCTACAGGAAATCTCCGTGCCTTCAGTTCAGCTGTGAAAACTGCTGTAAAAATAGTTTATTAATAAAGAATCAGAAAAAAACGCTAAATTTCAGATGGAATAATATTGCATAGTAACTTCAGAAAGTCACACATTTTAAAGCCAGTTTTCTCAAATGCCGTTTTCAGGGGGGAGCTTCCTCCCTCCAACCCGGCAGACGAGCGCCATCAGCTCATCGAATCGCTTTACTCACGCGCCACCGTCTTCGCGCGAGGCCTGTAGGGCTCCTTCGAGCTCCCGGAACGCTGCAGGCAGAGTGACTGCGAGGACAGGCTGAGACGGATGTTCCACTTCCTCTGGGGCATCATGGTTTGAATAGACTGTAACTTGAATTTACTACGTTTTAATTCCTAAAATGCTTCTCCGTCTCTGGGGAGGAAAAGCACCTTTTCAGGGACGTCCTGTGTTGGGCCGGCCGCCTTTCTGATGTGGACGCATCGGGGTGGCCAAGGGCACTGCCAAGGGCCGCTGTGCCCGCCCTCCCTTGTCGCGTCCCTGAGCTCAGTGACATCTCTCGGCAGGAACGTGTGTGATGGACAGTCAGCCTTGCCCACCCCTCCGGAGGGGACCGCACACCTGCATGCGCTTTGACGTTTCAGGGGCAGAGTCACCGCCACCGTGTTGCACCTGCTTTGTCTGGAAGAGGAGGCGGGACTGGAGGGACGAAGAAGGGGCCTTGTGGGTCGAGGTGTGGAAACAGCTCTCCTCGCTGTCCCCTGTGGAGAACATCTGGAGCCCTGGGGTCCCAGACCGTTGTCGGGGTGCAGGCTTCTCCTGGCCTCTCCGGGCACAGTCTGCACGGTGCCCGCATGTAGCTGCCAGTCCGCCCAGCGTGCCCTCGCCATGTCTCTGTGTGAGTGATGGATGAGCCCCGCCCCCGTGTGCCCGCCCCGTTTGGTCCCCCAGGAGCAATGGGCGACCTCCCAGAACCGGTTCCAGTGGAAGGCCTTGCTGAGGGTGGGCCACCAGCGGGAGCCCCTTGGGTGAGACCTGTCTGCTCAGAGTCCACCCGCAGCCCCAGCTTTGCTGCTGCAGGAGGTGGGCTGGGGCCAGCATCCGAGGGTCTAGGCTGACTGCCCCTGGTCCCCTGGTGCCTGGGAAATTGCTGCTTTGGTTCCCGAAGCATATTCCATGCTCGCGGGCAGTGCACAGCCATGGCGAAGGAAGCCCCCCGGGTGAGTGGACAGGGTTGTTGACGAGGAGCACGTGTGGGCGTCCGTGTGCAGCGAGGCGGGACAGCCCCGCCCAGCCCCCCGCCGCCCCCCTGCAGCCCCTGTGCCCTCGGCCTCCTCAGGCTCTGTCCTCGCACGGCTGGGTACAGACTGGCGACTCGTCCTGTTGAAGGTGCTCCAGGCAGGTGTATGGCCGAAGTGCTGGGCCAGGGCCCTGGGAGACGTGTCCTCTGTGATTGGAATCCTGGTGGGTGGGTCCTCTGCTCCTGGGCCACGCTGCCACCTGTGCCCCACCCATCCCGGGCTCCCCGCCACCCCGCGGCCTCCCCTGCTCGGGGCTCTCGGACCTCAGGGCGGACTGTCCTCCTGTCACATTGCCCCTGAGCGGTCTGGGCCGGCGGGCCCCTCGGGATCAGAGCCCCCAGCGGGTCCCGGCTCCCAGAGTGCCGCCCGCACATGGAGCCACAGCGTCTCACCCAGGACAGCGATTCCCCAGTTAGAGGTTCACGGTGATAAATCGGCAGCGTCTAACAGCCACAGAAAAGGCACCATAACGTGATTTAATCCTAAAAGTGGTTCTAATGTAATATTCGAAAATTGTGTTTCAGCTCCTACCTGGTTAGCCTGTTGTGAGTGCATGCAAATATCTCGGGAGGTATTAACATACACCGCCAGCTCTGGCTAATTAAAGGGAGAGTTTTAGGAGGCCTCCTGATAATTCAACCCCGGTATCGGTCTTTGCAGATAATTATAGTGTTTGTTATTAGGTTCTCCCTGATTTTCCAAGGAATGAGAAATCTGATCTAATCTTTCACCACATGAGCCAAAAGTTCAATTTTAGGTAATTGTGAAAATTATTCTGATCTGAATACTTTTGAGCCTATTCCCAGGGACCTTTCTCTCCTCGAGAGCTGCCTGCGCTGCCGGATGGGACTGCAGCCGAGGGCCAGGGACGACCCCAGCCGAGGAGGTTGCAGTGGGGCCCGGACAATGGCTTCAGGGCGCGGCCGCTCCCGGGGTGGAGGGGGGTCGGGGGGCCCTGAGCGCTCGTTCTTTAGGGACGGTCTCCTCACAAAGACTGTGGGGCATGTTTCAGAAACCGACAGTAATCACGGCGTTTTTAACCAGGGAAAGTGGGGTGACTCTGAGTGTCCAGTGACGGGGCGGCCCCATCACTGGGCAGCACGCGACCCACACGTGAAGCACACCCGTTCAGTCTGTGTTCTGAACACTACTATTGTTGTAGCTTTAAATGAAAAAAACAAGTGGAGGTCATTTATATTAGCACGATCTTGGTTTTGAGAAAAGTCTGCAGAAGACTGGAAGAACTGTACCAAGTGGTGAGAGCTCTGTGGTTGGCAGCTGAGCACCTGCGTGGGGGCCAGCTGGCTGAGCCCCGGGCCTCGCTCTTGTGGCCCGCAAAGCCGTCTGTGTGCGCAGTCTCCGCTCGAGGGTGGAACGCCCGCCGAGACCCCTCCTGGTGCTGGGCCTCCTGCCGCGGGGCTTCCCTCCCATGTGCAGCTCCAGTTTACAGCCCTAGAGACCGAGTATGCCAGGGACAATGAGCAGACCACCGTGGAAACGGAATGCTGAACCCGCACCTGCGGGGACGGCCAGGAGGCAGCCATCCTGTAAGCCAGCCTTGCAGGGGTCAGACCAGCGTCTCCAGCAGCCGTCAGCCCCCCGACTGCTTCCCCGGGGTCATCCGGGCTTCGAGCTCAGGGCCCACCAGGAAAGGCTGGAGCGTGCCCTGGCCCCTCTCCAGGTTCCCAGCCCCGGCCCTGAGGGCCCCGCCTCCCTTGGGGCGCACCTGGAGCCCCTGCCCCCTGCCTGCCTGTGGGTCTCCCCTGAACCCAGGCCATGGGGCCCCTGCTGCGGCGGCTCTGACGGAGCCGTCCCACTGTCCACCCCTGGGGTCCCCCCCATCCCTCCTCCAGGTTTCATCCAGTCTCATCTGGGGGGACTTCTGCTGCTGGAGCAGTGCTCAGAGAACCAGAGGTGTCAGGGCCAGGAGTCCTTGTGGCCACGTCCCCCACCCCTGACAGGATGCGGGGGAAGAGCCGGGTCACATGGAATGAAACCGCGGAGGACCAGGCTGGTGGGCTCTCGCCCTCGCGGCTTCCTCGTGCTCTGGCTGGAGTTCTTTCCTCTCGAAGGGCGTTCCGCTTGTCCACTCTGTTTATGAATGTGTTTTTTGAGACAAATCAATGCGGAAATGTGGGGGTTGTTATCTCCTCCTCCGGACAGAACTGGGGGCTGTGAGCCCGTCTGTCTCCTGCAAGTCCTGTTTCCTACGTTGTTGGTCAAGGAACAAGCCACCTACTGAGAGTGACGACCCTGACACACGGGACCTGACTGCCCCACGGCAGGCAGGCCACGGCGCCACCCCGAAGCTGCCCTGCAGTACTGTCCTCTCCAACCACATCCCGCGAGGGCGACACAGGCGAGGCCGACTCGGGCTGACGGGGGTCCTCGAGGGGGGTCCCTGCGGCTCCCCCAACTTCGCGATGGGTCCACGCGGGGCTTCTGCCAGCCCAGCAGCCCCCTCCCCGATCTGAGCCCATCACCACACCCCAGAACTCAGAGCCGCAGACACAGGCCACCCTTTCCAAGGGCTGAGACAGCGAGGGGCCTTTCTGTGCCCTGGGGTCAGTGCCCTACCGGCTCTGTCCCCTCCCTCAGCTCCGGGGACCACCCCTGCTGCTGACACAGAGTCGCGCACACGCCTTTCTGTTTCCTGGCCGTCTCCAAGCAGAGTGCGTCCCGTGCCTGGTGAGTCCGGTGGCACTCCTCTGTGAGGCCTGTGGGCCACTGTGGCCAGAGGACAAGGAGAGCTCCGTCCGCCCTCCTGCCGTCCGAGTGCACGGTGCCTCTGGCCGGCTGAGCTGTGCGGCCGCCCAGCAGCGAGTGCCGGGTGGGCAGGGGCTGCGTGGCTCCCTCCCCGTCCCCGGGGAGGTGGCTCCAGGGCAGGTCCCCACCCTTCCCCAGGCAGACGCTCCTGTGCACTTGTCCCCCTGCTCTCTAGCAGGTGGGTGCTGGGCCCCACCCAGGTTCACTGAGGGGGGTGCGCCGTCTTCCTCACGGTTCTCTCTGCTCATTCTGGTGAGTCCAGGAGGTGGGCGCATGCATGTTCATGTGTGTGTGCATGCAGTATGTATGCACATGTGTTCCATGTATGCAGGTACATGTGTCCCCTTGTGTTTTGAAAACATGTGTTCTCTGCCACGGCTGTTTTACAGCAAACTGAGCTGGCAGAAGTGGCCTAATTTTCTCGTCGCCCAGATGGAAATATGAAACCAGAGCTCCTCACGGTGCTTGAGGCCCCCTGGCCCAACCCAGCCGGCTCGTGTCTGCCCTGAGCCCGCAGGGGGCAGGGTGGCAGGAGAGGGGATCGATGCCCGAACCGTAACTCCTCCGGCCGGGCCTTCCGGGGGGACAGAGCCGAGTGCTGGAAGGGAACCAAAAGAATAATACTGCCATATTTTCTCAAGGAAAGTTATTAAGATATTGGCATTCCACCCGCACAGGCGCGCCCTGCAGACAGGGCTAATCGAATTGCGCACCAGCTACGTGTGCTATCAGTCAGTCTGACTCTCTGGGAGGCGCGGACACCGCACTCTTGGTTCCAGAGACGCTCTTGCCAGATGTCTCAGACCGCAGGCATGCTCTCTGCAGGTCCCCAAGTGAATGGAGGCCCTGTCTGCTCTGGTGTCCCCACCGAGCACCTCCTGGGAGGGAAGGCCTGTGGTGTGAGCTGCGCCGTGGCCTGTGTGGGTGGTTGTGTCTGTCCTTCTGATTTTAACCTTTCTCAGGGAACGTCCTGGGAGTGACCGTTGGGAGCCCCGGTCCTCCTGGGGGCCGTGCACGAAGCTGGCGTCTCCCCAGGGGGCTGCCTGGGTGGAGCTGAGACTGTGCTGGTGGCCCCAGGATGCTCAGTGCAGCCCCCTGGGGGTCAGATGAGGGGTCGCCTGACAGGGGCAGCGTGGGGGTCACAGGTCAGAGTGCCGAAGTGTCCGTGCTGACGTGTGCACACGTGTGCGTGAGCAGACGTTCTGTATGCTTAAACAAAGCACTGTCACATGAGGGAAATGCAATACACTGCATTTCCACAATCAGGCAGAAGAGGCGGGTCCTCAGGTTTCCATGCAGAGCTGCGCCCCCCGAGGGTTCTGCGGTGTGGCCATCCCGTGCTCTCAGGCATGTTTGGCTGCATCCTTGGTCCCACCCACTGGACGCTGCCCTGACCCCCAGTGATGACAACCAAACGTGCCGTGTCCCCGTGTCCCCTGGGTGGGGCGGGGGTGCTGTCGCTGGTTGCGAACCACTGATTCAGCGTGAAGAGGCTTTGAAGCGGACTGCGCTGTCCACGTGGTCGGTTCCCCTCCCCGCCGGGTGTCGGCAGGGAGCGGCCTGTGTAGAGCGCCACTGGTGGCAGGCAGAGGGGTGACCGAGGCGACGTCCCCTTCGCTTTTGTGTATGGTCAGCACGTTGACTTATTTAGGGGCCAGTGCTAACTGTGTGAGTCTGGAGAAGATTTTGACAGTTGAAAAAAATCGAAGCCTCCTGTGAAGTGAGACCACTCAGCACCCGCGGAGCAGACATAACACGGAAGCCACATCTGGAGCAGTCGCTCCTCCTCTCGTGTCCTGACGGCAGGCCAGGGGTCTGCAGGGTGGCTGGAGGCCAGGTGTCCATGCTGTCTGCCCCGTCTGGTGAGGCCACACCCTGTGTGGACTCTGCCTGCCTCCTGGACCTGACGCCCCTGCCTCCCCTGGGGCCCGGTACCGCCTGCCTGCGACCCGGAGGCCCCAGCCCCGACACTGCGGCCTTGGCACCGGCTCATTGGCATGGGGGCACTGCCTCCCACAGCTCAGGGACGGGGGCGAGGGAGGTGGAAACATTTACACCAACCACGTTCTGACATTTGAGACCTGTGCAATCGGCCTGTCCGTGCCCCTCAGACGCGTGGCAGGCAGCTAGGCCGGCAGCAGCGGGGCGGGAGGGTGACACGGTGGCCTCTGGAAGTGCACAGACTCGTGGCGCCAGGTCCTCAGTCTGCGAGGCCCTGGACACACAGGCCGGCTGCCGCTGGACCCGGGCTGCGTGAAGGAGGTGCCAACGTTACCACACCAGCGGGGAGACAGACACCGTGAGTGTTACTTTGAGTGAAACAGGAGTCTATGTTTTACAGATGGAACCACTCATTTCAGCAAATCGCTGTGCGCAGCAGGGGCGGGCCCGCAGCCCGGCGGGTGTCGACCCCGGCTGATTTAGGGAGCGGGAGGCAGCCAGACGGGGCGAGCCCCCGGGTCTGAGAGGAGGCCAGGAGGTGCCATCAGCACCTGGGGTTCCGCTGGGGCCCCCGCACGCCCACCGCACGTGATGAGGCCCCGGCCGCTGTCAGCCTGAGTCAGTTTTCCATCTTGACGTCTCTCTGGCACCTGTTGGCTGCAGCAATAGGTCCACCAATATTCGGGCACCTTTCCCTCCCTCTCTCCTTTGAGCATGACAATGAGCCAATTTTCAGAAATTGTGGACCGTGACCAGATCTCCCAGCCCTCTGTTCTGCCCACAGAGGGCGCAGCCTCCCCCGGGCGACCATGTGAACCTGGACAGAGCTGCAGCCACGTGGGCTCGCGCCCCTTCGGTGCCAGTTTCTGGTGGCAGCTGAGTGGATGGACCCTCTCTGTGCCGTCAGCCTAGACGGGTGTGGCGGACTTCTCAGGAGACGCAGCGAACAGCTTGAGATACTCTCCAAACCAGCTTCCGAGGGGCTTCCTGTCTTCAACCCCTAGAACCGAGTGGCATCCCCTGACTGAGTTTTGATACAGACAGGCTCTGGGTGTGGCGGACTCCTTTACATGTGCCATCACACACCTGCTCAGCTCAGCCCGTGGGGTGGGAGCTCGGGGCACTGGCGTTGGCAGGTGTGAGCTGGGCCTGCCCCTTGGAGCCACATCACGGCAGGGAGACACACTCGGCACTCAGTGAGGGCGTGTGACCCTGTAGGTGCCGGCCAAGAAGGGCTCTCAGACTTGCCCGGGCTCAAAGCAGCGCCCAGCGGCTATTTGTGCCCTGGGCCCGTCACGCAAACCGCGGCCAATCAGGAATTGTGCAGCTATGTCCTATCAGCTTATTTACTGACCAATCAGAGAGAGTGGCTCCCTTCTGACCCACGAGGACAGTGCCTTTGGGCCAGACCGAGAGGACTTGGAGCCCTCATTTGCATGGGATGGGGACTTCTGTGCATGTAAGCCAGCTCCCCTCCGGCTCTGACAGAGCACTTTCCCTCCTCACCGTAGACGGAAGCTGCAGACTGTGTCCCCACCCGGAGCAGAAACTCCAAGGGGTGGGGGCTGTGTGGCTGGGGAGGGGCCTGGCTGCAGGGCTGCCCGGCAGCCATGCGGCTTCAAGGTTGAGGTTCTCACAGAGCTGCGGTGTCTCGGTGGAGCTGCTCGCACTGAGCAGTTCCCTCTGCCCCACGCCCTGAACCAGGGGCTCCTGTCGGTCTTGAACTGACACCAAAGGCCATCGTCTGAAAGATGGAACTGACTTTAAAACTAGAATTAAATCGTATTATTCCAGGACTAGGGTACGTTTTCAGTGACGCTCAGGGGACTGGAGAATGTGGCAGTTGGCAGGAAGGGACCCTCGCGGCCACCGCGGAGGGCTGGAGAGTGTACCTGCTTGGGTTTCTGTGGCCGGTGCGCACGGGCAGCGACCAGCTAGCCGAGGCCTCAGCAGTGCGAGGAAGCGGGGGCTCGTGTGCACGTCCTGAGTTGTACGGGTGTGGCGCTGGCTCATCGCCAAGCTTCTCTTAAAGAACCAAGCACAGCTTTTAGAAAAGGGTGGCTCTCGTCTCAACCCTGCCTTCCCTGGCCCTTCCTCCCGGAACCCTTTGCGCGGCAAGGGCGGAGCACAGACCCCGCTCAGGCGCCGCTCTGACCCTGTTGGAGGTGTTTCTCCACCAGGTGTCCACCCACGAGATTTCAAACACAATCTAACACGTGACTCGAAGGAGCTGATGCGTGCATTGCATTTGTGTGTGTTTTGGCCGAACCCTGACGCTGTGGGAGGACAGAGAGCCGTGGCAGAGCCGAGAGGGGCCGGGGGCGGGACGCCCGTCGTCACCGAGTGAGTGCCGAGTGAGGTGTCAGGATTGGGTCAGGCTGCTTTATAATGAGGGGATTGGGCTTTTACGGGGACAGTGACGAGGTGTGAAGGAAAGTGGCCAAGAGGAGCAGGGAGCTGACTGTGACAAGACCGACCCCCGGGTGTGTTCCTGGGAGGGTGGCTTCTGTGTGATGACGCTGTGCTGGGGAAGCAGCTGTGACACCGTGTGTGTGTGAGTGTGTGAGACTGCTGTGTGTGTACACGTGCACGCTTATGGCGCAGGTCAGGGCTGAGGCCCCTATGCCCTGGCAACCCTTCCTCTTCCTCACTGTGTGTGGGCAGTTCGGGGCCTGGGCTCCTGGGTGGGGGTGCAGTCGCCCACCCCTCCCCCTGCCCCCCCCCCCGGCTCGAGGCTGTGGAGGACCCTGGGTCGTCAGTGACTTGGGTGGGAAGCTCCTGAATCCTTTGAGGGAGTGGTGGGCATCCCTTGGGGGGCTGTTGTGTGCGCACCTGCCTGGAGCTCCTTTGCGCTGAGGACACCGGCCCCTCTCCATTCAGTGTATCTGTGGTTTCCATGGAAACCCCGTGGTAGGAAGCACAGGCCCATGAAAGTTTTCCAACTGTCGTTATTTTAGAGTCTTGCTCCCCCTTCTTGGCTCACTCAGCTGGCTGTTTCCATGGAAACGGGACAGACACCGTGGGTCAGAGAGAGAGGTGGGTGTGGTTGTTCCCCTGGGTGTCTGCGGGTGGGGCAGTGGCGGGGCCAGGGCTTCCCTTGCTCTGAGGTGTCTCCACACCGCTGGAAGGAAAGCTCTGGAACAGTGAGTGACAGCCAGACGAGGTGGGGGTTGGGGGTGGGCAGCGAAGGTGCTGGTGGCCCAGGGTGATGCAGGGACCCGCCACGTCCGGGGTGACTGCTGGGGGCCCCTTGCTCTGTGAGCCTGGCTTCACTGTGACATCCATGGTCTGGCTTCCTCCTTGGTGAACCTTTAAATACAGAAGCATCGACTGAATTATGAAAAGTACCTAAACGGCTTTGTTTCTGCCCCAAGGCCTGAGGGAGGGAGGACAGCGGCGCCCTCTTCCTCCCAGAGGCCTCCGATGGCCCTGTGCCCCCCGTGCCCCAGGCGGCTGCTGCCGGTCCCTCACAGGTCACACCTCAGTGGCGTCTCCCACCCACCCCTGCCCCACAGCTGCCGGGCCACCTGCAGGCTGCTCCACGGGGTCCCCGCCCCAGCCCTCCCCTGCACCCGCGGCCCGGGCACCACAGAGCCTGCTCCTCAGGGGCTGACTCTGGGCAGCAGCACATGCCACTTTTTTCCTAACATTTTGACCGATTTGGCGGGAAAAATGGACTTATTTTAATGACAAATACCATGTGCTGCTCATGACAATGACACCAGTGACCTTTCCGTTGTGCTGTCACTGGAGGGGACACCCCCTTCTCCATCCCCTCAGCAGCACTGCCCGTGCCCAGGACCCCGCCTGCCCCTCGGCATGCGGGTGGGCCCGCCGTCATGCGCAGCCCACCTTCCGGGCCCCCGGGTGGGGCGGGCCCGCACCAGAGAGAGCGCAGGGTCTCACACGGTTTTCCTGCCTTCACCTCAAAACCACGACACACTTCCCCTGCTGCTGCTGACGCCAGTGACCACAGCGCTGCTGCTTTCGGGCCGGGGTGTCTGAGGGCTGAGCTGGGTGGGCCGGCCGGCTCCTCGGGGGCAGCGCCGACAGAGACTGTTCTGGAAGCTGTGCCCTCCGTTGTTCTTGGCCCCTCCCTCCACCTTCAAAGCCTGCAGTGCGTGGGGGCCGCGTCTCTGAGACCTCTGCTGTCACCTCAACTTGCCCCTCTGACTCGGGCCCTCCATGCGGTCCACCCAGGGGACCCTGGATGATCACTCGGCTTAGACCTGCACGTCCCCCCCGTGCAAGTCCCTTGGCCAGGAGGGTGACGTGCACAGGCCCTGGGGGCCGGGGGCGCACTTCTGGGGCTGTTACTTGGCCGCACCCGGCGAGTCTGTGCTGTTTTCCTCCGTCCGTCTCCGAAAGGGTCTCCAGCTTCCTTACATGTTAGTCTCAGTCTGAGCAGCAGTGGCCCGTCTACAATGTGTGTTTTCTGCTGCTGTCACGCAAGGTATCAGGACGGTCCCCCCGTCGCACTGATTATCGCTACTGCATAAAGACCATCGATTTATTTACACGGCCATATTTTCAGCAACTTGACAGAACTCTTTTATAGGGGTTCACAGGGCTGATCGGAGCCCAGCGGAGCCCCACCCGGGACGGGCCGAGACGCCGCCTGGGGCACTGAGAGCGTTTCTTCTGGGAATCAGTAAATTTTCACTAATTTCCCCAAACATTGCCAGAATCTGTTTTCTTAAAGTACAAACATATACAGTATGTTCAGCATTTAAAATACCATTTTCTTAACGGTTGAGAACGTTCTCTAGCTGTTCCTTCCGAGCTGTGAACAATTAGAGAACCACGTGTTTCATTTCGGAAACAAGCAGTGGCGGCCTCCGTAAACCTCAGGCGGTGGGATCACTGGACTGGGGGCCGCCACCCTCCCTGCTAGTCGCTGACGACCGTAGTGGCACTCACTGCCTCGATTTATCACGTTGGCCTGCGGGGGCGGCCACAGCAGTCGGGACAGGCCCGGCCGGCGAGCCCGCACTTCCCTCCCGGCTACCAGCACCAGACTGCGTGCAGCTTGGTAGGTGCGCTGGTGCCCCCCCCCACACTGGGTGCCCGGAGGCTGCACCCTGAAGAGGAAGGGCCGGGGCGGGGCTGGTGGGGGACGTGGGGGGGGCGGGCCCTGGAGTCAGCCAGGGGGAGGACTGAGGCCATCCTCCCTCCTGCCTCTCCCGAGCGCATGGCTGGGACCCAGGCATCCGCCGGCGCCTGTGGCCACGAGCCAGGGGCTCAGGGTGTGTGGGACGCGTCCCCGCCCCTCACACGGGGTCTCTTCCGTGCGCTCCAGGAGAGCGGCTTCTGGCATAAAAGCATCAGCTGAACATCAGTCGCAAGGAGACAACAGGGCCGTCTCGGAATATGGGGGTCAGCACACTTCTGTGCTGACACTATTTTGAAGGACACTCACCAGAAAAACAGAACTGGATAAAAACTGAAGCACAGCAAAGGCGTGGGGTGCTCCCCACGCCGAGAGCAAAGGGACGGCGTTAGGTGCTTATGTCAGAACAAGAAAGGCCTCCAGTTAACATGCCACGTTTCTAACTCCAGAAACTAGAAAAATGAGCAAGACAAACCCCAAACAAGCAGGAGGGAGAAATAATAAATGGCAGAAACCAATGATGCTAAAAAGAAGAAACAATAGAAAAACAGCAGCGAGACAGAGATCTGGTAAAAAGCCAGTGTTCCTCTCTCTCCCTTCCTCTCTTGCCCTAAAAGCAGCGGAAAGGTGTCCGCAGCAGAGGGTTAAAACCAGAGGTAGTTAGGGACTGTTACAACTTTATGTTCACAGACTTGACCACACGGGAGCGGTGGGCCAGTCCCTTGAAAACCACACGCTATCGAAGTCCAGCCGGGATGAAGGGGGCAGCCGGAGTACCCCATGATCATTCTGGAAGCTGAGTGTGTAGTTACTCCTCCCCCCAAATAAAATCTGCAGGCTCTGATCGATTCGCTGGGTCATCCTACCGAACGTCTTAAGAAGTGACCATGAATTTCCCACGGTGCCTTGCAGAACGTGGAAAAGAAGGAACACTTGTCAGCTCATCCTGTGAGGCCACTAGCACCTTGGTTCCAAAGCCAGACAGAGACAGTACGGCAGGAGCAAAGCACAGACCACATCTCTTGTCCACTTGGACTCAGAAATCGCCGTCACGTGTCAGCAAACCGAGGCAAATGGTGTGTGACGAGAGTCCGTTGAGATCTGCGGCCGTTGACGGGCAGGTGCCCACTACACCTGCGTGGTCCCCGTTGACCCCAGTGACCGCCACTTAAATGGGGGACTTTGCAAAAGGAAGAAGTCGTGGCCGCCTGGGTTGATGAGCGCCTGTGTGCGGCGTGACCTGTTTAACCGCACCCTACAGGACAGACCCCATGGACCGTCGTCCCCACGGGGCACACACAGGGCCTCGCCCTGTCACTCCCCACCAGGCGCCGCCCCACAGTCCATCCCCAGTGGGCGGCCGTCCTCCCTCCCTGGGTCAGACTCGACTGTCCTTCGACACCACTCTCCCCGTCGCCTCTCCTGCAGGGTGATGACGCCACGTTGCCGAGTCCACAGGGCTTCTCCCTCGCCCCTCGGCGTCCCCAGCACGTTGCTGTCCTGCCATGCGTCTTGGCCCTGCTGTTGCCGGCTGGCTTGGCCCGGGGCGGCCCTGTCTTTCCCAGACGAGCAGAGGGCAGCGTGTCCTCCTTCCGAGCGCAGGAGCCCATGCCCCAGACCCAGTGCGCGAAGCTCCCTGCTTCATCTTCACGGAGAGAAATGCGCCTTCCTGCCCTCCTGAGTGGACGGTGCCAAGTGGTAGTCTTGGCCAGCCCCCCATCTGCTCTGCCTGCAGCCGCCGGGGGCAGGAGCTGCTGCTGGAGCTGCAGCAGCGCTGGTGGTGGCGGGGGGAGGGTCACAGATCCTCAGACGTGGTTTCTCCTGTTTCCTCCTCATTTCTGTAAGATGCCCAGCGCGGGGGCCACTCCTGTGGGACGCGGAGGCGCTGGGCATGCTTTCTGGACTGGGTTGGGCTCCCAGGCCACTCCCAGCACCTTTAACTTGAGCATTTTTTTGGCCAATAGTGTCTCATTTTATTATTTTTCCCTCATGAAATAACAAAATCTGTACCCTTGACCTTCAGGAAAAATAAAGTATCGTCCTTTGAAACAATGTACATGCATTTATTTTGTTTGATTACTTGTTCGACTTACGTTTAAAACTCATCAGCCCTCATTAACATAATCACACGCCTGCCTCTCCCGTCTCTGCCTCATCAACACTCTCAGGGGCTGGTCGGTCTGGCTTCCCTGGCACCTTGGGGAGGGCGAGTCCTTCAAACTTCGGGATGAAGCCGCTCAGGGCGGGATGAGGCCGCTCAGGGTGCGCTGAGGCTCCACAGGGGCGCACACCCTCTGGAGCAGGCCCTGCGGTGAGGGTGTCTGTGCCGCCAGCAGGTGCTCCTTGGACTCACCACGGAGGGACTCCCTCTTGTCACCCTGTCAGCTGGGAACCAGTTATCCTGGGGCATTGGCAGACCACCCACAATGCAGTGCAGACTTGTCCCCGCGGCGGCGACAGAGCTGGGGACTCATCACCAGCTCCTCCTCCTCGGTCTTAGGGCAGCTCCTGGGTGTGACTCCTTGTGTTCCTGTGGGATTTATAGAGGTGACTGAGTGTGACGCGGGGGGGTTAGTGCCACCGAAGAAGAGCCCTAGGAAGGAGGGAAGCGCAGCCCGGCACGGCCACCGGGACTGGTCAGGGCGGCAGGAGCCACAGGAGAGCCCGGCGCAGCTTTGCGGGGTTGTGTGGGGCGGCGGGTGGCGTGGGTGGTGTCAGCGGGCTACGGGCTGTCTCTGCCTGTCTGGTCCCGGGTTGGCTGGGTGTGAGCATCTTATAAAGGGGTCGGTGGGCGGGGGGGAGGGGACTTGGGACCCGTCTCTTTGCACATGAAGGCAAGCTCCTGGGTGAGTTGTTCATTACCTTAGGGATTTCCCAGCCCTGGCGGGCAGGCTCCCTGGAGGGTTGAAGGGTTGAAGGGTTGAAGGGGGAGGGCACAGGGAGGCGTCCTCCAGTGTCGGCTGCAGAGGGGTTCGCCCCTCCAGGTTCAGGACACAGACAGCACGACCACCTCCCCTTCTTCTCCACTGGAGTTTGGGGGGCACCCAGCTGTCCAAGAGTGTGTTCCTGTCTCAGGTCCTTCTGCTTACAGAGTCAGGGGCAAAGAACACAGGTCAAGATCAAGGCCTGCACAGGCCCTCCGCCCTCCCCTGGGGAGAC
The DNA here is from genome assembly GCA_004026765.1 of Micronycteris hirsuta. NCBI lineage: Eukaryota > Metazoa > Chordata > Mammalia > Chiroptera > Phyllostomidae > Micronycteris > Micronycteris hirsuta. Next base: position 12,407 of record PVJI01002691.1, on the reverse strand, counting down.
CCACCAAGGGCAGGGAAGCCCGTCTGGGGTAAAGTGTCTCCTCCCTGGACATGTCACTCAAGACATGTCACGGCAGAGCGCGGCGGCTGTCAGACCCGTCTCCAGCTCTTTCCTGTTCAAACCCGCCTCCCGCAGCTGCTCAGAAGTCAACACAGTTTTCACTGAACTGCCCTTAAAGATGTGGTCATGGCCCACAGGAGGGGGCCAGGAGCAGCAAAGGGGCCCTGCCAAGCGGGAGAGAGCGAGCCTGTTCGCAGGCGACGTGGTCGGACACCTGGGGAGACGCGTGAGGGATCTGTGAAAGTCTGTGAGCTGCGCAGGTTCGGGGCGCTGGCCCAATCGTTTTCAATAGGAGGTATTTCCCTCGGGCAGCAGCAGCCAATCAGGGAATACACGGGGTGCGGCCCTGCCCCCACCCCCGGCAGCCGCAGCTCCCTGGTCCTTGAGTCCTGGCCTCGGGCCTGTGTCTGGGGTGACCTGACCTTAGACAAACCCCCTGGAGCCCCTTCAGCTTCCACGCTGTGCCCAGCGCTGAGTGCCCACCCATCAGCCCGCCCTCACGTGGCCCTTGCCCATCCCACAGGGGTCGCCTCGGCTCAGTCGGTGCCAGGTCGCAGGGTGAGGAGCGCAGGGCTTGGGTTGCGACCCCCGTCCGACTCAATCGCCCTGCAATCCTGGTGTTGAACGGGACGTCAGTAGGCACAAAACCACTCGGAACTGGGCACGGTGAGAGACCTTGTCCGTCACCTCCTCCTACCAACGGACATTTAGGGGCAGGACGGACAAGCGACCTGAGACTGGGGCCGCGGTGCCTGGTTTCAGATGCGCCCCCATTCCTTGGCTTCTCTGGACAGGGTGAGACCAGGTCAGTCCTGTGGGCAGGTGTGGACGGGACCAGGGCCTGGTCACCCAAGGGAGAGGGTGCCTTTGTGCCGTGTGCTTGGGGGGGCACAGGGGGCGTCCCCCGCTTCTCTGAAGTCCCTGCCCTCCGGCCTGCGACTTCGCTAGAGGAAACCCCATGCACGTGTTAGGCCTCAGCGAAGAGGGGGGTCGGTGGCCCCGAGCGCTGGAGTGCATGCCTGTGGCCTGAAACACCAGCGCGTTCCGGAGCTCTGGCACTCTCCCCAGAACAGCCCTTCCGCTGAGTATTGAGCACACGACCTGTCTCCCACCCGCCTGCTTGGAAAGCAGGGTTTTTATCCCTCAGGGTGCCGGGTGGCTCCTCCCCCAGGACCACAGGCTCCTGCCCAGGGGGCTGCACCCACTCACCCCGGAGGCGTGGTCCCCTAGAGCAGGGAGAGCGTGTCCTCAGAAAGGGGCGGAGAGGGGTCGTCCGGTGCCTTGCATCTCCCAGGGTGCCTCTCAAAGCGCCACTGCGCGTGCTCCTGTGGCGGGATCTACAGGGACTGTTTTCTGCTTTTAAGAAAAAGGAAAATACCATAAACTACCGTTTTCAAGTGAATTTTTAAAAATCTGCAACGACTGCAGCTGTTGGCACAGAAACCATGAAGAGGATGGGGAGGTGTGGGATGAGAAGCCCCGACCCAGCTCTGGGGGAGCCTGTGGTCTCCACCCGCTGTGCTGGTCGCGGGGGCCCCGCCTGCTGGCCCCCACACCGCTGCGCCCCGCGCCCTCGCCTGGACAGCGACAGAGGCAACGGCCAGTCCCTCCTGACTCTGCGTGACTCTGTCCTATCGCCTGAATCCACTGTGTGAAATAATCACTTTCGGGCCCATTTTGAAATGTCAAGGCGTGAGTCAAGCCTTGAATACTTATAGACGGGGGGCCGCCCGCAGGGAGGCGGAGGGGCTTGGAGCTGCCCATGCGAACGCCTTTAATGTGGGGTTTGCCAGCAGGAGCTGAGGGGGTGCGGGGCTCCCCGGGGTGTCCCTCGGACCTTGGACGCTTGCTGAGTGCTGCCTGGGAGCTGAGCCTCCCTTTCGGGTCCTGCCGCCTCCCCCTCTCCCCCTCTCTCCGTTCCTCTCACCTGGCAGAAGGTATGTGGAAGGGACGGATGCCTTGTTGGAAAAGCCGGTCTGGCTCCAGTCCCCAGCGGGTGGTGGTTGATGGGAGGTCGTAGGGTTAGCTGAGGTTGTGGGGGGATCTTCTGGATGGGGCCCGTGTCCTTATATGAAGAGACACAGGTCAGTGAGCCCCAGACTGGACACACAGCTAGCGAGCCCAGCAACCGTGCCGCCGTGGGCGTGGACACGGCTGCAAGAGCAGATCGGAAACGTCATTCCCGCACATAGGGCGGGTGGCTACGTGGTGGGCGGAGGGGTCAGCTGGCGCCATGGTGGGGTCGTCACGCAGCACGTGTGAGAAAAGCGAGAAGAGACGGAAAAGAGATGGTGTCTCGGTTGGCCAAGCGAGGACGTGCGCGAAGGCGCCTCCACCCCCGGCAGGGGCTCACAGCACCAGCCTTCCATTAGCCGGGACGGCGGGAACGTGAGATCTGCCATTCAAAGCTGCCCGGTCGGCGGCCTGTTTAGTGGCCGAGACACCCCCACCGGCCCCCAGGACGGAGAAGGACTTCCATGTCCCCGAGCAGAAGAGCGGGCGGGTGTGAACGCTCCTGAGCTTCGAGTCAGGGTTCAAAGAGTGTCAGAAGGATGTCGCAGCTGCCGCCTTGTGAGCAGGCTGCTTTGAATGTGATCCGCTCACAGAAGAGCCCACCGCCCCACCGTCCCAGGGTCCCTGTCCTCGTCCTGCTGTGCGGGTCCCTCTGCACCCTCAGGTCCTGCCTGCTTCCGCGCATCGCTGACGCAGGACACCTTCCTGCTGACCATGTCATAGGGCGGTGTCTGATCGAGCAGAAAGGGCCCAGTTCTGATACCGCTTTGGTCAGGTGAGCTCTGGAGCTGGAAGTGAGGACCCGCCCCCACGTCCGTGACACCCTGGGACGGTCTCCAGGACAGAACTCAGCAGACCGGGCCTCCAGGGCTGGGAGGGACCACTAGCCCACTGGAGCCATGAGGGAAGTGAGGTTTGGGATTGAGGAGGGCTCCCCGGGGACTCTGCTGTGCTGGGAACCGCCTGGGGTGGGGGGCACCGCTCCCGGGGGCAGTGAGAGCCGTGGCTCTGTGTCTCCTTTAGTGGTAGCCCCGCGGTCCTCCCGCGGAGCACAGGGCGATGTGGCAGCTGCCTCTGCCGTGATCTTCTCGGAGAAACACGAGGCCATTCCCAGCGCGTCACCCCCAGCACACGTGGCTGCGCCGAGGAGGCTGTGCCCGGGGTGTCTTGCCGCTGACACACAAATGTGGCCGGCAGAGCTCCGGGGACAGTGCGGTGGCCAAGGGCGGGCTGCGGGCCCTGCGGACGGTGGGGGGGGGCATGACATATAAGACTCCCAATGTTGCACTGTACTTCAAGCTCAAAGCAACCCTCTCCCGCACGGCTTTTAAGTTCTGCACTAACGATGTGGACACAGGACACAAGTGTGTCTGGCTTCTGCCACTGGCCACTCTCTTCTGGAGCAGAGGCTACGCCCGAGAGTGAAGTGCTCTAAGGAGAATGACTGTGTGGAGAGCCGGACAGGAGGTGAGCCTGTGTCCGCCTGGGCCCACGCCCGTGCACCAGCCGGCACCCGCGGGAGTGTGGGCCTCGCTGCGCTGCCTTCTCCTGTCTGCCTCCAGAACCTTCTGTGCTTGTTCGCACCCAGAGTGCAGGGTTCCTGGCTGTGCTTCCTGGGGGGATGGGGAGAAGGGCAGCTGCTCCGTCTTCCTGGGGGTCGGAGTTGGTTTGTGTTCAGTTGTGGTGCTTTCTCACCCAGCAAAGGAAAATTGATGTATATGTGACATATTTTATTAAGCAATTTTGATTTTATTTGGAGCTGGAGAGTAGGCAACATTACGTCTTTGTGAAAAATGGTATTTTCCGCAAAAGACTGTTCTCTACACCAGAAAGGACACAACATGCTTAGGTTTAGTAGCTGGTATGGCTCTTAGGAGAGCCCGCACTCCGCGGGCACCGCAGGGAAACCGTAGCCACGCACTCAGAGAGTAAACCCACAGGAAGAACATGTTTCTTCAGATGCGATCTCGTGGCGCCGCCGCAGGGAGAGGCTGGGGACGGGGTGGCGGACACTCGGCTGTGCAGGGGGCCACAGCATGCCTGCAGGAAGCGCAGGGCCCATCGGGGGCGGAGGAGGACCCCGGGTGGAGAGGTTCCTGGGAGGGGAAAGGCTGAGGGCCGAATGGAGAACCCCCTTCTCCCGGTTGGTCTGGAGGGCAGGGGGGCTGAAGCCGCGCCCCTGCCAGAACCAGGGAGGTCGTGGCCTCCCCACCCAGAGAGGGCTCCCCCACGAGGCAGGCCCCTCGCAGCCTGGGACGCCTGCTAGCACCTCGTGGTCCAGCCTTTCGTTCCGGACGCGGGTGCCCGAGCCACTGCTTGGCCGGCAGATGCACAGCCGCTAAAACGCTGCCAACTGTGAAGCATGTGGGCCACAAAGCTGCCCACAAGACGGTGTGGGCGGCACACTGAGGGACTGACGTGGGCTGAGCGGACACGGCCGAGGACGCTGTATGAGTTGCGGGGACGCGGCCTTCTCGTTGGGCACCCGCACATGCTCTTCAGTGCCGCCGGCCGAGGCCCGGGCCCCGGCTGTCACTGCGCGCTTGGCCCCCTCGCCCGGCTCGCGCCTGTGCCCCCGTAACCACCGCTGTGCTGTCTGGTCGTCTCCTATGTCCCTCCTTCCTCACTCATGTCCGTCCTGCCTCGCGTCCGACGTAGGAGTGAAATCCCACGGTTTCGTCTTTCTCAGCCGACGGGCTTCACCGAGCACCGCCCCCTCGGGCCTGTCCCCGGTGCCCCCTTTCCTGTGGCAAGTTGCACCGCCTCCTCCTTGTCCACCACCGGGCCGTGGACGCCTGGGCTGCCCTGCATCTCGGCGCCGGTAGATACCGCTGCAGGGGGCGGGGGCTCACGTGTCTTCCCAAGCCAGTGCTTCGGATTGCTTCAGATGAAAACCCGGAAGCCGAGTCGCTGGGCCCAAAGGCAGATCCACTTTTAATTTTTTGAGGACACTGAGCGCTGTTTTCCACCAGCAGCGCACGAGGGTCCCCTCCCCCACGTCCTCGCCAGCACCTGTCACTTTCCTTTTTGAGGACAGCCACTCCAACAGGCGTGAGGCGGCACCTCGCAGTGGCTGTGGTCTTCGTTTCCGTGACGACTGGGGAAGCCAAGCCCCTTGCATGCCCCTGTCGGCCGCCCGTTTGACCCACTCGGGAGACACGTCTGCTCGGACCCTCCATGCACTTTCTGACGGGGTCGCTTGTTTCTCTGCTGTTGAGCGTCTGGGTGCCTCGTGTGTTCTGCTGGAAGTGTCACTTGAAAACATCTTCCCCCACTTGGCCAGCTGCCTTTCTGCTTGGCGGCTGTTTTCCTTGGCGGCGCAGCGGTTTTTCAGTTCCACATGGTCCTGGTGGTCCACACCTGTCTCCCCTGGCAGGAGGGACCCCCAGGGGACTCCACTTGAGCTGGAGCCACAGGCTCCTGGGGGCCCAGGGCACTGGGCGGTGGGAGCCAAAGCAGCTGCAGTTGGCAGCTCTCGCCGACCCCTGTCCCCCTGCCCTCCCACCCCCCACCCCAGGGCTGAGGCCTCCGAGCTCTGCTCCTAGCACCCACATCAACAACTCCCTCCGCATGTTCTCCTGGAGCCCGTGGGCTGAGCACACAGGGCTGAGAGTGGCGGCCTGTGGCCTGCAGGGCAGCGCCGGCCTGGGCAGGTGTGGACGGAGCCCTGTGCCGCTCAGGTGATGCAGAGAGGAGGAGCCACAGGAAATGAACCGGACAGTCAGGAAGGACGCAGCCCACAGCCAGGGCCACCGGGGGCGGGTGGGGGGGTTGGGTGGGCGGAGTGCCCCCCGGAGGCCTCAGAGGGGCGCAGCTCCGACGGCTCGTGGGTTTCAGACTCTGGCCTCCAGGACTGGGAGGGGCAGATTTCCGTTGTCAGAAGCTCCTGTGTGTGGTGGTTTGTTGCACCTCGAGACTCGGGCACATACACCTGCGCCCAGCTCTCCCGCCGGCTGTCCCTCCAGGGTGGTTTCCATGGAGACGGGGAGGCTGAGTGTGCGCATCTGTGCCTTTGCCACTGTCCACGAGCTCACTTGCTTGTTGATGTATTTTGGGCGGTTACGGCCGCCCGACCTGCAGGCAGCTGGCTGGGCGGCAGAAGGACGGGGACGAGAAGAGCCAAGCATGGCGCCCGCGCTCCAGGCGAGGCTGCTTGCTTTGGGAAGGAAGGTGGGAGTGGAGGGGGTTAGGACAGGAAGCAGGATCTGATGCCTCCTGGGGTCTCAGCAGCGGGGACAAGGGCCCGCAGAGGCCCGGTGCGTCGGCACGCGGCTCCTGGGCTCGGCTCCGAGGACAGCAGAGCGGGGCGGGCTTCTTCTCCGGCTGGTCCCTCCGTGTCCCGCTTGGCCAGACATCTGCCCCCGCACCCCCCCGCCCCGCGCCCCCCCATCTTTCTCCAAAGGCCGATCTCTCTTCATCTTCCTGCATTCACAGCTGTGCACTGCGCATTTCTGAAGCATCTCCCTCTTTGTGTTTCTTTCTGTCCAGAGGGATTTTGGAGCCTTTTCATCTCCCACGAACAAACAGGCTCCGGAGGAGCAGCAGCTGACGGCGGTGCCACGCCGCGCAGGAAGTTGGGGCCGTGGCTCCCTGGTGACTTAATTGCAAGCCCCTCCCCGTTTGTCTGTCAAGTTGTCATCTCGCAGTTCAAACCTTCATTCAGCAGAAGACACACTGGCCTGTTTTGTGGGGAAACCTTAGCATGCTAATCCAGACCCTTCTCTTAGTTCCGGGGCCCGACAGGTGTTTCTGGCTCAGAGCTTGGTCTCACGCCGTGGGGGCACACAGCCCGCCTGCTCTGGACATGCCCTGAGAACCACGGCAGTGGGGGGAAGTCCCCTCTGCGCTGAGAGCCCCTCGGTGTCCTGGTTCTGTGAGGCAGGACAGCGCGTTCCTCCTTCTGCTCCCCAGGCTGTGTCCCTGCCCTCCGTCCCCCGGGGAACCCGCCCTGGCCTCACCAGGTTGACGCTGTCCTCGCACAGCCCCTGCCTCGGAGACACCTGCCCCCACGGGGGAGACGGAGCAGCTGCGCTCAGGGACAGGCTCGCCAGCCTGTGGGGATGCGCTGGATGTGGAGACGGTGACCTTGACCGCTGACCTGAAGTCATGGCCACAGGGCAGCAAAGGCTTGGCAGGCAGGTGGGAGGGACACGTTTCCCCGAGTGCACAGAACAAGGACGTTGGTGCCCCTTGCAGACCACCCGAGGCGTCCCCGCCAGCCCGGGGCTGGACGCACACGTGATGGACCCCACCGCCTTTTTCTTTGCGGGAAGTCACGCAAAGAGCCACGGAGGGACACTGAGGACAGGAGAGGGGTCCCTGTGGGCCCTGCTGTGTGGCACAATCCTCCAGCCCCTGAGTCCAGGGCACACAGGCATCGGCAAGTGACCTCAGGGATGTCTCGGGCAGAGGTGGGTGCAGGACCCGCCGGTGCCGGGATGGGCCCCAGAGGCGAGAGGAGGGCCCTGCAGCACAGGAGCGTGGCGAGGAGGGAGGCCTGGCTGTGGGCCCTGCCTCAGTGGACCAGCGGGGGACCCTCTGCCAGCTCTCTGGGGAGGAGCAGGGGGGCGTGGTGTGCCGGGAGGGACAGGGACATTTGCAGATGTGCAGGATGGAGGCCAGGCTGCCTGTGGGTCCTGAGCAGGTGCCCTCGGCTGGGACCCAGGCCACAGGGACGTCACATCAACTAAGAGCTGGCTTCAGAGTCCACGCAGGGCTCATGTGGCCGATCCGTTGGTGGCGGTTCCTGCCTCACTTGGTCCGAGGGCCTGGGTGAGTTTCCTTCATCTCTGGAGGTCTGTGATCCTGTTCAACACCTGCCCACGCCACCGGTTCTGAACCCACGAAGCTTCTAAGTCGGCCTTGCTCAGGGGGCAGCTGGTGGGAGGCCCCCATGCTCCCTGGGGGCGAGTGAGCTCCTGGGAAGGGTGTTTGTTTCTGAAGCCGGCGGCTGGTGGACGCTGACACCACCCGCCTGGCCCTCACCATGGCTGTGAGTCCTTATGCTTGGGCTGGCGTGCTGCGCCCCGTCCCTCCGCCAAGGGGCACAGGGGCTGCATGCACACGGAGTGTCGCTGGCCTCGGGCAGTGCGTCTGGTCTGTGCGGAGGCCCCCGCGGAGGGGAGGCACCGTCAGGGCCCTGGGAGAAGTGGTCAGAACAGTGTCCTTGGTGGCTGTGGTGCCCACGGTTGCTGTCACGGGCTTCCTGGTGCCGCCTCTCCCCCGTCTGTGGGCCGCTTCCTGCAGCGACATCGCTGCCTCTCACTGGCCCCGTCCACACCCTCCTCCAGCCCATCCTCTAGAGTCTGATCCCCGCACAGCTGCCTTCCCTGGCTTTTCAAAGTCAGTTTTCAAGATATAAAACCGCAAAAGCAAGGAAATTAGTTCGGGAAACAGCCAAGAACCGAGGGCCTCATTCTCAAAGCTGGAGCCCGAATTTGGCTCCATTTTGCTCCACGTGGGACGCCGGGAGGAGGAGGTGGGCCGCGGGGATGCGCCCGGGACTGAGCACGGTCCTCGGGGAGCCGAGAAGAGCGACGTTCTATCTGCTCCTTACAGGAAACCTCCTGTTAATAGGGGACGTTATTGTCACCTCCTGAGGATTAAAGGCATTAAAGATGTTTGATACTTAAAATTATGTTTATGTTCTCTGTGAAAATGTGATAAAAACCGTGGGGAACCTGCTTTCCGGAGAGAGCCCTGAGCTCAGGACACGTTGCCTGGGAGACGAGCAGTGGCTCTGCCGTCACGGGCAAGGGCACAGCCGCCTGGCTGCTGCCCCCGCCCGTGTGTCCGGGAGTGCGGCCCGCTGCTGTGCCCTGCCCTCGGGCCGCTCAGGGGCCCTGGGAGTCAGCAGGAGCCCGGCTGGCCCTGCCCGGGCCAGCTGGCGCTCGGTTGCATCTAATTCGCTAACAGGCCAGCACATGGTGTCCGAGGGTGCTGCCGGGGAGACTCGGACGGAGCGCTGGGGAAGGGATGGGCCGGCGGCTTCCACGTTCGTGCCGTTCGCTGGATTCACCGATGCAAAGGGCCCTGGGAGAGACGAGGGCGCCGCGGGCTCTCCTGTGGGTCTCCCAGGAGCCGGCAGGGGTCCGAGCGCAAACCAGAGCAGCGGGCTGTTTCCTACTGGAGCCCTGGCCACTCTGCCGCCCTGGCTGTGGAAGCCGGGAGGCCCAGAGGACCCGCCGCCCCCGGGCCGGGAGGCGCGACTAGGGTAGTTGCGCCCACGTCGGCTGTCCGCTCGTCCACCGTCCACTCCTGTGAGGGCGAGCGGGGCCTCCGCAGTGAGCACATCTCTTTGCCGACACGTGGACTCACAGCTCCCGGCGGGCGGGGCCCCAGAACGTCTTCCGGGAGTGGCCGTGTGTGCCCGGGGCGATGTCACGTGACCCGGGCTGCGACGGAGGAGCTGGGGGCTCCGGCAGACCTCAGCGGGGTGGGCAGAGTGCCCGGTGCCCAGTTCGTCGGGCGTCTGTGCCCCACAGGCCCAGAAACGCACCCCCTCAGGGAGGGCCTGGCCCTTCTGGATGGCGGGGTGCTGGGCCATGGCCCTGGCTGGGGTGGAAGCCTCTGGGGAGTTTGAAAATCTGCAGGGGATGCAGGGGGTGTGGGCGCCTGGGCTGGCTCGTCGGGGCACGCCTACCTGGATCTGACCCGCGGGCGCCTGGCGGTGGCGGAGACGCCACCTGGCAATCGATTGAGTGTGAAAGTCACCCTGGGCTTGGCGCCCGCGGGTCAGCGTGGAGGCAGAGGAAAACCGTGGGGCCGCGAGACGCCTGGGAGAAACAGCTGCCCGTGATTTATGGTTTTAATTAAGAGCTTTTAAAGCTCCAATTAAAAAGGTACACGAGCATTTAGTATTTAAGAAAAATGTCTTTGTGTTTGGGTCAATTGAAGAACATAAAATAAAATGAGATACATATTTCTAGTCAGAAGCTTCATGTAGGAAAGGGATGTACATAATTAAAAAGTGAGTTTAAACTGATTTGGGTGTAAGGGCCCTATCGTGGGGGCGGTGGCTGAGGGGGCTGCGGTTCCTTTTGCTGCAATACGGCTGGACATCAGATTCACCACTAATGAGGCTGCTGCCCAGGGGTGGGCCATGGGCCCGCGGTGGGGACGCCAGGAGGCCCCCGGTGGCCAGGGCACACAGGCGGTCCTCCACTTAGGACAGGCCTGCCCCTGGGACGCCGCTGGTCTGCTTGGTGTTGTCCCTGGCATGTCTCTGTGGGGACTCCTGTGAGCAGCACCGGGCCCCCGTCCCGTTACTGACACCTGGGTCTGCCATGCTCGGGAGCGCGGGGACTCGGGGTCCTGAGGACGGCCACTCACTGGGCCTGAGGGGGCGGCACCGCTTTGCTCCCTGGCGGGGCCAGCAGCACCTGCGTGTTTGCGGCACAGGCCCGCAGGCGGCCAGGCGGGCGGCACTGTGCGCTCCGTCAGAGGCGCAGCCTCCTGCCTTTCCGGTCGTGGGGGTTGGCGCTGTCTCTACCCCAAAGGCGCCCAGGGCTCCCAGATGTTGCAGCTCCCCGGACCTGGGAGAAGACTCTGTTCATGGTCCAGGCGGTGGCTTCCACGGGGCACGAGTGCTCCGGGCGAGGGTCCTGCCTGCTCACTGCCGGCGCGGAGAGGCGGCAGTTTCCCGGAAACCTCCCGCTGAGTCGCGGTAACCGTGTCTATGCGGAGCGTTCCGTTTGTCTGAGAGCAGCTTCTCCCCATCTGTGAGCCGGGGAGCCTGCATTTCTGTTTCGTCGGGTTTAATCGGCTGTGAACAAAGAATAACAAGCCTCGCACCACGTGAAATTGCTGGAGACGAGCCAAACAGGTGCATAGCTGCCGTCTGAACGAATTTGAACTGTGAACTTCCGTGCGCAGTAAGGAAACTGGGCCGTTTCTCTGTGGGGTTCGCTGCAGGTAGCACAGTTGGATCTGCTCGGAAGACACCCCCTTCCCAGTGTCATTTCCGTAATTAGGAGCAGCAGCTAGAAACGCATCTTCACAGGATGACATCCGGGGGCACGGTACAGCACATTAGCGCACCCGTGGCTGCTCACGTTCGGCCTGAGAAAGACCTGCCGCAGGCAGGAGGCTGCAGTTTCAAAGTGGGATCGCAGAGAGCGGCTTTCAGGGCGTAAATTTTGTTTTGCGAAGTCGTGATTTTGACAGACAGGGCTGGTGATCTCCTGACGTAAATACAGGTACAGACGTGCAGGCACCTGCCGTCACTGTCCTGTGAAAACGCGCTGGGCGCCCAGCCCGGTGGGCGTTCCGTCTCAGGGGACTGGAAGCTCCGAGAACGGGCAGTGGGCTCAGGAAGGCACTAGACTCCCAGTGTGGGGGGTGTCCCCTGAGCTGGTCCCTGTGTCCCCCAGCCTTCTGTGTCCACCCCCATCCCTCCGACCTCTCGGCCTGGTCCTCTCCTGTGACGTCCCCTTCACGTGCCTGCCCTCTGACCCCAGGCTGCCCTGGGGGCACGTGCCCCTGCTCACACCCTGCAGACTGAGAGAGGCCCCCGACCTCCATGCTGCTCAGCGGCCCTTCCGGACCCTCGGACTTCCTGCTATGACCTTTGCTCCTTAAGTCCTCGCCACCCACAAACGCACCTGTCACCTGCGCCCACCTGTGGCTCCTGCCGCCCGTCATGTTCATTGAACAGGTCAGCACCAGCCCACACGTGTGTCCACTGTCTCAGCCACCTCACCATGGAGCCTTCTGTGGTCACCAGGTTCTCCAGACCAATGGTAGGACATGTGTGCACCTGTGTGCACGTGTGTGTGTAAGGAGACCTGTTACAAGGAAGTGGCTCACGTGAGCTTGGAGGCCAACAAGCCCTGAGCTCTGCAGGGTGAGTCAGCAGATGGAAGCCTCAGGACGGCGCAGACACCAGCGGCTCGGGGCCGGGAGAGCTTCGAGTCTGTGCGAGTCCCAAGGTGGGGAACCCGGATATCTGGGTGGCGGGAGGCAGTGCCCCCTTTCCCGGGGGCATTTGTTCCACTCAGGTGACTGGCGAGGCTGCCGCACGAGGCAGGGTGACCGGCTTCCCTCGGCCCCGATCCACGCTCTCCTCTCGTGCAGAAACGCCCCCCTCAACTCCCCGGTGCCGCAGGAGGGTGTGAGTGACCTCGGCGCCCTCTGCAGCCCATCCTCCCGTTGGTCACGGACCCGCGGCCCCCAGACCATGGACTGTCCCCGCCACCTCTGGGCTCTTTCTGTGTCTGCACCCTGACCTGTGTCCACGGTCCCCCCGAGACTCCATCTCTCCCTCAGAAGCTCTGCTCCTGACCTCCCCACCCCCACTCGGGAAGGCCTCGGCCCAGGCGCCTCCACGCTGCCCC
>PVJI01002690.1:0-139814 GCA_004026765.1 Micronycteris hirsuta | reverse complement strand
TCTGTTTAAAATTTAAGAAAAATAATTCAGTATACATTTTATAGTAAATCACAAAAAGTTTCATTGAAAAAAAATATGTAAAACTAAAGTTATCCTAATTTTACTGAATGTTGCCATTTACACAAAACATTAGCAAAAATGGCCCGCTCCAACTGTTAGTTTGCGATCAACGCTCCCCGCATCCCAAGTGTTACAATGACTTCTTAAGGCCAGTTCTCTGGGTTCTTGATGTAGTTCTTTTGTCACCAGTCCACTGACATCACTTTGGACTGCTGCTGCAGACAGACTCTGCTGTCCAGGACTGAGCAGAACTGGGGGACTCTTCTTAAGGAAAGTCAGCACTCTTCACAAAAAATTCTTCAAAGTGTAGGCTGTGCAGCTAAACCTTGGGGTACATCCCTAAGTCACATCAAACCACACACTGGAGAAAACACTCTAGTCAACTTTGTGCATAAAGACCAGCACATTGAATGTTTATCTATGAGCAGAGAAGGAAGGAAGGAAGGAAGGAAGGAAGGAAGGAAGGAAGGAAGGAAGGAAGGAAGGAAGGAAGGACAGACAAGAGCAATGGGTAGTAGTAAAAAGAAATAAACCAACAACACTTCCATGAACAAGGGAGCTGATGCATAATTTCCCTCATGTTTTATAATAGTCCCACAGACTAAAAAGAGGCCCACCATTTCACAAGTGAAATTGTGAATTTGAAAGCAATTAAATTTAATAATTTCTTACCTAGCTATAGAATTGAATATGCCAAATAATTTAGTATTAATTGACTGTGAAAATGCATGGCATTTCACAGGCCTTGAATTCTTGCCTATGTTTAATGATTTACAAATGACATGTTATATTTCACAGTTTGTCTTTCTGTTATTTTTGTTACAGGAAGCCTTCAACAATTCCAAATTCAGGTAGATGAGAGAAGTCTGTAAAAAAATTATGGAATTTGCTAAAAAAAAGAAGGACAAATTTTATTCCAGTTCTGCTAATTTAGTAATACAAATTAATAGCTAATAAAGTGTGGTTCAATGTTGCATCATATCAGATTCACATAAACAAGCAGCATTTGTAATCTGAAGAACTAGTTTGCCTTTCTACATATAAGTTCTAGTTATTTCCTTGAATATTTTCTCTCTTATCCAGATTATCAATCTACAATCTTATTTACACTAATATTTTTAATTGAATCTTCTCCCTGTCATATAGAACAAAGGTAAACCTAAACCAAGACCATTATCACTAATTATAGCTTAGTAAACTAATTATAACTTAGTGAAACTTGATTACATGAGGTTTTACTATTTAACTGACTAGGAAGCTAATGTTATCACATTTAAAGAAAATATGAATGGTTTGTAAGCTATTAGCTCCTTTCTGAATGAATAAAGTGAAGTCAAAATTATTGCTGATATTTGTATATGAGTCAATAGGACGCTTCAAGTTCTGAACTCACCTCCTTTTTTATCTACTCTTGTTACATGTTCTGCTCTTTATTTAAACCCCATTAAAATAATAATAAAGAGTGTGGGAATTCTTTCCACACGCGTGTAAACACGCAGTCTGGGAATCATGCGTGTCAGAGCGCGGCTCCGCGTGAGGAAAAATCATTCCCATGTGGGCAAGTGTGGATCATGTCTGTGGAATAGGAATTCTCTAATAGGAATTTGGCAAAAATGTATCTTAAGAGATTCTAACTTGCTGGGTCTCTTCCTCCCCAAAGCCAGGAAGCTTAAGTTAATGAATCACTGCCTCAATGTTTTATGATCCCAAAAGTTAACAGCCCTAGTTAGCTTATACCCTGGTCCTGTCTGCCACCAGACCTGAATTTACATCCTAATGCTCTGTTACTGAGTAAACCTACCCCTTATCTACTCCCTTCCCATATATTCTCATGACTCAGCTGAAGACCCCTGTTCTGCATAAGCCCATGAATAATCAATCCAATGTAAATGTGTCCTAAGGTTTCTAATAAAAAGCCCAGCTAAGCTACCCACAAGGCCTTTTTCCAAGATGGAGAATGGTCCCGTGGCTCCAGACTCTCTTCTCCCCGCATGTCTCAGTGTGAGATTCTTTTACGCATCGGGTTACGGCCACCCACGGATTTTGCCTGACAAAATCCCCACAACAAAAGAGACTTGTGAAATGGCCAATAGACACAAACACACACATACATGCAGGGTTAAAAAGAAAAAAGACAAGAGAAGAGACAATAGTAACAGAATTTTGCAAGCTGGAGGCAGATGGATAAGTGGTATCAACTAGGCATACCCAGAAAAAGCTGACTCTAGACAACAGAAAACTTTGAGAAGCAACTTTAATTGTCCCACAAAAGCCTCATTACCTCACCTGGAAAGCTTCAAAAATACTGGTCCCTGTGTCCTATTCTCAGAGATTATGATTTAATTAGTTTGGCATGTGCCCTAGACTTTAGAATTTTTAGATGTCCTAGGTGATTCTAATATGCAGTCAGGGTTTTGGACACCTGCCCTAACATGAAAAACAGAGACTAAAACTAATGAAACAAAACAAGTTGGAGGAAACAGATTATGCAGAGAAAAATAAAACAAAACAAAACTCATTGATATCCTCAGAGAAATAAGAAAATATTAAATCTATGTAACAAGACCAGGATTCATATAAAAGAAATTCTCAAAGAATAATAAAGAGTTTTTGGAAATTAAGGCTATATTAGTAGACAAAAAAAACTTAAATAAAGCTTCTACAATAGCATAAAGTTCTCCCTGAAAACCAGATATAAAAGAAAAATAGAAGCAAACAGATAAGAAATTTAGAAGATAAGACTAGCAGCAATAACATTCAAATAATAGGAGTTCAAGAACAAAAACAAAAAATAAACAAAATTGTCCAAAAAGTCTCCCAGACTGAAGGATATGAGAGCCCAGCACATGTCCTGCAAGATGGATGAAACATCCATTACAGGTCTATTATAGAGAACCTACCCACATGGCATGGCAAATGTAGCCCAGCCCCTAATTCGGAAAACCGACAGGGAGCAAGTCAGCACACAGGAACCGAGCCCATGGATCAGTTTTCCCATGGGGAATCAGACCTGCATTGTACCGAGGCTGATTTGAGGCTTGGTTTTGCTAAAACTCCCCCACCCCAAATTGAGGCAACAAATGTTTACTGCATATCTTTAAAGTAACTTTTGAAAATCTATGCTAAACCTCCTAAGGATGGAGTATAACCAGTTCAACCACTTTTTCCTTTGCATTTGCAAATATCCTTTTTCTTTGTAGCAATTAGCAACTTCCTCTCCTTTGTTATCTATAAAAGGCAATCACCTACAGCAAACCTATGCATAGTAAATGAAGACCATCCTCGATGTGATATACCCAGAAAAGCAATAAAAGTGTGTCCAGGCAGGTGTCGGGGCCCTCTCTCTCACTCAGAGAGTGGCCATGCCATCCCTTTTTCTCCACAGGACTTCTGTAGTCCACATGAATTTGTTCATCGCAGCCACAACACACAGACCCCGCTGGCTGGAGTCTGCATCAGTCTACCACTGTGAAAGTTCAGAATGTCAGAAGCAAATAGAGAGTCTCACAAGCTGCTAGAAAGAAAAATATATGTCACATACAAAGGACCAGGATTCTGAACTTATTTGTACTCCTCAAAGCAACATGAAAGCTAAAAGACAGTGATACAATGCCTTCTAAATTTTCGAAAGAAATGATTTCCAACCAAGAATTATACAACCAGACAAACTACATCCAAGTGCATGTATAAAATAAAGACATTTTCAGACATGAAAGATCTAAAAATATTATATTTTTCCATTGCTTCTCAAGAGACTATTGGAAAATGTATTCCATTTAAATAAAGGAGTAAAACAAGAGACTTCTGGCCAAGATGGAGATAGAGGTAGATACACTATGCCTCCTTGCACAACCAAAAAAGGACAATAACAAATTTAAAAACAAAAGACAACCAGAACTGACAGAAAGTCATACTGTATGGAAGTCTAACAACCAGGAGTTAAAGAAGAAACATTCATCCACACTGGTAGGAGGGACGGAGACAGGCAACTGGGTGGAGAGGACTTATGGCAAGGTGGTAGCTGGAGGACAGGCCAAGGAGGCAGCTGGAAGAATGGGCGGTCTCACATTTGCATGCAGATAAACTGGGAGGAACAACTGGGGAGCGAGATAGGCCAAGCAACCCAGGGTTCCAGTGTGGGGACAAAAGCCTCAAAACCTCTGACTGAAAAAATCTGTGGGGGTTGAGGTGGCAGGTGAAACTCCTGGCCTCACAGAAGAGTCTGTTGGAGAGATCCACAGGGTCCTAGAACATACACAAACCCACCCACCCAGGAATCAGCACCAGAAGGGCCCAATTTGCTTGTGGGCAGTGGAGGAAGTGACTGAAAGTTGGCCAAGAGCTGAGCATTGTTCCCTTTTGGACCCCTCCACCTCATACAGAGCCACAGCACAGTGATGTGGGTTGCCCCACCCTGGTGAATACCTAAGGTTCTGCCTCTTACTACATAACAGGCACAATGAGACAAAAAATATGTTTCAAATGAAAGAACAGATCAAAGCTCCAGAAAAAAACAACTAAGAAATGAAGAGGTAGCCAACCTATCAGATACAGAGTTCAAAACACTGGTAATCAGGATGCTCACAGAATTGGTTAAGTATGGTTGCAAAATAGACGAAAAAGCGAAGGCTATGAAAAGTGAAATAAAGGAAAATGTACAGGGAACCAACCATGATAGGAAAGAAACTGGGACTCAAATCAACAATTTGGACCAGAAGGAAGAAATAAACATTCAACCACAACAGAATGAAGAAACAAGAATTCAAAAAAAAAAAAAAAAATGAGGAGCAGCTAAGGAACCTCTGGAACAACCTTAAATGTTCCAACATGTAAATCATAGGGGTGCCAGAAGAAGAACACAAGCAAGACATTGAAAACTTATTTGAAAAAATAATGAAGGAGAGCTTCCCTAATCTGTCAAAGAATATAGACTTCCAAGAAGTTCAGGAAGCTCAGAGAGTACCAAAGGAGTTGGTCCCAAGGAAGCACACACCAAGGCACATCATAATTACATTAGCCAAGAATAAAATAAGGAGAGAATCTTAAAAGCAGCAAGAGAAAAGGAGACAGTGACCTACAAAGGAGTTCCCATAAGATCATCAGCTGATTTCTCAAAAGAAACCTTTCAGGCAAGAAGGGGCTGGAAAGAAGTATTCAAAGTCATGAAAGGCAAAGACCAACATCCAAGATAACTCTATCCAGCAAAGCTATCATTTAGAATGGGAGGGCAGATAAAGTGCTTCCCATATAAGGTCAAGTTAAAGGAGGTCATCATCACCAACCCCTTATTATATGAAATGTTAAAGGGATTTATCTAAGAAAAAGAAGATCAAAAATACGAACAGCAAAATGACAACAAACTCACAACTATCCACAACTGAACCTAAAAAAAAAAGTGAACTAAGCAAACAACTAGAACAGGAACAAATTCACAGAAATGGAGATCACAAGGAGGGTTATCAGTGGGGAAGGGGAGGGAGGAATGGGAGAAAAGATACAGGGAATAAGTAGCATAAGTGGTAGGTAGAAAATAGACAGTGGAAGGTTAATAGTAAAGGAAATGGAGAAACCAAAGAACTTATATGTATGACCCATGGACATGAACTAAGGGGGGGATGCAGGTGGGAGAGAGTGTGCAGGGCAGAGGGGAATAAAGGGCAGGGAATGGGACAATTTTAATAGGATAATTAATAAAATATATTTTAAAAAGAAAAAATGATAAAATAAATAAAGGAGGAAAATAAGAAAGAAAAGCGAAGGATATCCAACAGAGGATACTCAACATAGGAGACAGGTCTCTCCAAACTGATGGGGAGTAGAAATTCTAGGAGATCAGCTGTGCTTCAGGCTTCATGGGCAACTACTTTAGAGAGGACTAAAGTTCCGACTGATCAGGAGCCTCTGGGAGAAATATCTCCAAGAAGATAAAATTGATAAAATACCTAATATATCTGAAGGTATGTAGAAAAGATTTAGACAATTAATAAATACTTGTGTTTCAATTTAAGTATTTTTTTAAATAAGTAAGTTCTTAAAATTAAGACAACCAGTAATTCTGGAGAAAGAAAAGTCTGAGCCAGAAATAAAAATCTATAATAGTGCTCTATATTTCTCTCAAACATGAACAGAATTTTCAAAATCATGATACCTGAAACACTGGATTTTTATTTAGCCAAAAATTATAATATAACTATTTTGGGAGACTAGGGGCAGGATAAAGGATATAAAACTCAAAATATAAAAGAATCAGTTAAAACAATGAAAATGTTTACTTCCAACAAGGAAGAAATGGGGACAAGACAAGCAGGGGCTGCTGTTTCTCACCAAAAACTTTGCACAACTTTATGACACTTTATGTAATGGTATATTTCTCCTGTTTGTTCATTGGTGGCTTTCTGTTTCATACAATACATATGAGTGAAATCATGTGGTGCTTGACTTTTTCCATTTAACTTATCTGGCTTAGCACAATATTCTCAAGATCCATCCATGCTGTCACAAATGGCACTATTTCATCTTTTCTTGTGGCTGAGTAGTACTCAATTGTATTTATGTACCACACTCTCTTTATCCAATCATGTTTCAAAGGATCCTTTGGTTGTTTCCACAGCTTAGTTATCCTGAGCAATGATGCAACCAACATAGGAGTAAAACCCTGGCTGGTGTGGCTCAGTGGATTGAGCACCAGCCTGCAAACCAAAAGGTCACCAGTTCAATTCCCAGTCAGGGCACATACGTGGGTTGCAGGCCAGGTACCCTGTTTGGGCCATGCAAGAGGCAATCAATCAATGTGTCTCTCCCACATCAATGTTTATCTCCTTTTCTTTCTCCCTCCCTTCCCTTCTCTCTAAATAAATAAATAAATAAAATCTTTTTAAAAAACATAGGAGTACATATGTCTTTAAAAATAAATGTTTTCACTTCTGGCCAAGACAGAGGTGTAGGTAGATACACCGTGCCTCCTCGCACAACCAAAAGAGGAAAAACAACAATTTAGAAAACAAAAACAACCAGAACTGACAGAAAATTGAACTTAGTGGAAGTCTGACAACCAAGGAATTAAAGAAGACACATTCATCCAGACCAGTAAGTGGGGCGGAGCCAGGCAGAGAGCGTGCGGTGAGACAGTGGTTTGTGGAGTGATACCGGCAATGCTGCAGCTGCCAGGAGAGGCCCGGGGCCAGCATGCCTGGTGAAAACACAGCTGTCACATTTAGCGAAACCTGTAGCTGGCTACTTGGACCCAGCGGGGCCAAGACTGGTGGACCCGGCGGTCCCTCATTTGTGCACAGATAAGCAAGGAGAAAAAGCTGGAGAGCAGAGCAGAGCATGCGACTCACCATCATGGGGAAATAAAGCCTCAAACTACCAAATGAAAACACCTGTGGGGGTTGAGGTGGCAGCGGGAGGAACTCCCGGCCTCACAGGAGAGTTCTTTGGAGAGACCCACAGGGACTTGGAACTACACAAGCCCACCCACCCAACCTGGAGCCAGCACGGAAGGACCCAACTTGCTTGTGGGTAGTGAGGGAAGTGCAGAGAGTGGAGCAAGCACCATTGTTTGTTCAGGCCCTGCCCCTACAGGCAGTGTCACCACACAACGAAGTAAAGCTCTGCCCCTTAAAGTAACAGACACACCGAGAAAAAAAATGGCCCAAATGAAAGAACAGATCAAAGCTCCAGAAAAAATACAACTAAGTGACGATGAGATAGCCAACCTATCAGATGCACAGTTCAAAACACTGGTAATCAGGAAGCTCACAGGATTGGTTGAAATTCGGTCACAATCAGATGAACAAATGAAGGATACATTAAAGGAAATGAGGGGAAATGTGCAGGGAACCAAAAGGGATGAGAAGGAAACTGGTACTCAACAGAGTGGACCAGAAGGAAGAAAAAACATTCAACCAGAAAAGAATGAAGAAACAAGAATTCAAAAAAATGAGAGGCTTAGGAACCTCCAGGACATCTTTAAATGTCCCAACATCTGAGTCATAGGGGTGCCAGAAGAAGAGGAAGACCAAGGGATTGAAAACTTATTTGAACAAATAATGAAGGAGAATTTCCCCAATCTGGCAAAGGAAATAGACTTCCAGGAAGTACAGGAAGCTCAGAGAGTACCAAAGAAGTTGGACCCAAAGAGGAACACACCAAGGCACATCATAATTACATTACCCAAGATTAAAAATAAGGAGAGAATCTTAGAAGCAGCAAGAGAAAAGGAGACAGTTACCTACAAAGGAATTCCCATTAGACTACTCAGCTGATCTCTCAAAAGAGACCTTTCAAGCAAGAAGGAGCTGGAAAGAAGTATTCCAAGTCATGAAAGGCAAGGACCAACATCCAAGAAGACTCTATCCAGCAAAACTTTCATTTAGAATGGAAGGGCAGATAAAGTGCTTCTCAGATAAGGTCAAGTTCAAGGAGTTCGTCATCACCCAGCCTTTATTACATGAAAGGTTAAAGGGATTTATATAAGGTATGGAGGGATATCAACAGAGGAGTGGGAGGGGGAAAGAGGAGGGAAAAATACAGGGAATATGTAGCATAAGCGGTAGGTAGAAAACAGACAGGGGGAGGTTAAGAATAGTATAGGAAATGTAGAAGCCAAAGAAGTTATGTGTATGACCCACGGACAAAAACTAAAGGGCAGGGAATGGGGGGGTGTTGAGCAGAGGGGAATAAAGAGGGGGAAATGGGACAACTGTAATAGCATAATCAATAAAATATATTTTAAAAGTAAATAAATAAAATAAAAAATAAATACAAATAAATGTTTCAAGTTTTTTGGATGGATACCAAGAAGGATTGCTAGGTCATGTAGTAACTCTATTCTTAATTTTTTGAGGAATCTACATACTATTTTCCTTTGTGGCTTTACCAGTTTATATTTCTACCAGCAGTGAATGAGGGCTCCTTTTCTCTACAACCTTTCCAACACTTGTTATTACTTGTCTTGTTGATAATAGCCATTCTAACAGGTGTGCGGTGGGATCTCATTGTAGTTCTGATTTGCATTTACCTAATAGCTAGTGAAGCTGAATATTTTTTAAATTTTTCTATTGCCACTTTTAAGTCATCTTGAGAGAAGTGTCTGTTCAGGTACTCTTCCCTCTTTTAATTGGATTTGTTGTTGTTGTTGTTGTATGAATTCTTTATGTATTTTGGATATTAACCCCTTGTCTAGGTATTGTTGGCAAATATCTTCCCCATTTGGTTGGCTGCCTTTCTGTTCTGTTGATGATGGTTTCTTTTGCTGCGCAGGAGCTTTTTACTTTGATGCAGTCCCACTGATTGATTTTTTATTTTACTTCCCTTGTCTTTGAGGTCAAATTCATAAAATCTTTTATAAGACTAAGGTCTATACGTTTAGTACTTATGTTTTCTTCTATGCCCATAAACACAGACAACAACATGTTGGTTACCAGAGGGAAAGCAGAGTAGAGAAATGGTAATAAAGGGTAAATGGGTGAAATATGTGGTGATGGAAGATTAGACTTTGAATGGTAAACACAAAATGTAATATACAGATAATTTTATTAACCAATGTCACCCCATATATTTGAATAAATAAACACATAAATTATGTAAATGTATAATAAATATGTCAAATAATTTAAGGTTTTAAATGTAACCTTTGTCATCCCTGTGGAACATCAGAAAGTTTATTTTAAAGCTTAAAGTTGAAACAAATTTGTTCAAGCAATTTAGCTCTCAGATAGTTAAAAGTACAAAAGATGTATTAAAGTACCAATGACATATTTCACAGATATAGAACAAACATTTCAAAATTTCACATGGAACCACAAACTACCCCAATAGCTGCAGCAATTTTGAGAAAGAACAACAAAGTGGGAGGACTCACAATACCTGGTATCAAATTGTATTACAAGGCCACTGTAATCAAAACAGCCAGGTACTGGCATAAGAACAAACACATAGAGCAATGGAACAGAATAGAGAGCCCAGAAACAAACCCAAGTCTCTATGGTCAATTAATATTTGACAAAGGGGATAGAAGCATAAAATGGAGTAAAAATAGTGTCTTTAACAAATGGTGTTGGGAGAGCTGGACAGCTACATGCAAAAAAATGAAACTTGATCACCAACTTACACCATACACAAAAATAAAGTCAAGGTGGATAAAAGACTTAAATATAAGTCATGACACCATAAAAGTCCTAGAGGAAAGCATAGGCAGGAAAATCTCAGACATTCCATGCAGCAACATCTTCACTGATATGTCCCCTAGACCAAGGGACATAAAAGAAAGAATAAACAAATGGGACCTCATCAAATTAAAAAACTTCTGCATGGCTAAAGAGAACAACATTAAAATTAAAAGAGAACCTCCTATATGGGTAAACATATTTGCCAATGATACTTCAAACAAGGGTTTAATCTCCAAAATATATAAAGAACTCACATGACTCCACTCCAGGAAGACGAACAATCCTATTAAAAAATGGGCAAAAGATTTGAACAGACACTTCTCCAAGTACATACAGAGGGCCCAGAGACATATGAAAAGATGCTCATATCACTAGCCATCAGTGGGATGCAAATTAAAGCCACAATGAGATACCACTTCACACCAGTCAGAATGGCCATCATAAACAAATCAATAAGTGTTGGAGAGGATGTGGAGAAAAGGGAACCCTAGTAGTCTGTTGGTGGGAATGCAGACTGGTGAAGCCGCTGTGAAAAACAGTGTGGAATTTCCTCAGAACTAAAAATGGAACTGCCTTTTGACCCACCAATTCCACTGCTGGGAGTATATCCTAAGAACCCTGAAACACCAACCAAAAAAACCTATGCACCACAATGTTAATAGCAGCACAATTTACAGTAGCCCAGTGCTGGAAGCAACCTAAGTGTCCGTCAGTAAATGAATGGATCAAAAAACTATGGTACATTTATACAATCGAATACTATGCAGCAGAAAGAAGGAGCTCCTATCCTTTGTGACAGCATGGATGGAACTGGAGAACCTTATGATAAGGGAAAGAAGTCAGGTAGTTAGGGACAAATACCATATGATCTCACCTATAAGTGGAACCTAATCAACAAAACAAGCAAGCAAACAAAATATAACCAGAGACATTGAAATTAAGAACAGTCTGACAGTGACCAGAGGGGAGGTGGGAGAGGCTAATGGAGTGACGGGGAGAGGGTTTTCAGGAACAATTATGAAGGACACATGGACAAAACCAAAGAGGGGTAGAAGCAGGGGAGAGAGGTGGGGATGGCTGGTGTGGGGGGAGTTGTGTAGGGTGAATTCCGACAACTGAAATTGAACAACAATAAACTAATTTAAAAAAAGAACTCTGGGGGAAAACTAAAAGATAGAAGCAGAAAATAAATAAATAAATAAAAGTACAAAAGATGCAAAGATCTGTCAAAAAAACTCCATGACTGCCCTCACGCTGGGCTCTCTGGGGCTCTCTAGATCTTATGGCCCCTCAGGGTTCTTTCATTTAGAATCAGTTTTCCATATGTTCTCTTCATTTATATCCCAGTCAGAGTTCCTCATAAAAGTATGTTTTGGGCTTTTTGCATCCTCAATAAGGGTTTAGGTGGAAGTGGTTAGACTGTGGGTGACTCAGGCTCTGGGCATCTCTGGCTAGACAGGCATCTGCTATAAGTGATAAATAGGAGCTTCACCATTTCTGGGCTCTGAGACAACTTGGTTGTCTTCTATACAAAGTTATTTCATCTGTTTCTGATACCCTGCACACTTGCTCTATGATTGATCACTTTATTTATTTTTTAAAAGATTTTTATTTATTTATTTTTAGAGACAGGGGGAGGGAGGGAGAAAGAGAGGGAGAGAAACATCAATGTGTGGTTGCCTCTCATGCACTCCCTACTGGGGACCTGGCCTGCAACCCAGGCATGTGCCCTGACTGGGAATCGAACTGGCAAACTTTTGGTTCATAGGCCTGCACTCAATCCACTGAACCACACCATCCAGGGCTGATTGATCATTTTAAAAATTACCTTGACCTCCTTCAGTCTCCCAGTAGCCAAGAATGACCTGGCACCTATTTGTATGAGCTAAACACATAAAGGGCATTCAAGTGACTGCTTAATCATCATTGCCAAAACCCATGGGTCCTGATGTTCCTGCTTCTGAGGGTCCAACAGGGATTTGTTCTGAATAGGGGTATATTAAGAAAAACAACAGGAACCCCAGAGGATTCCGTGCCATAGGAGTTATGAAAGCGGTGCTCTGTCTTTGACCTGCTGAGGAGAAGTCAAGCCCTATCTCAAGCAGAAAGACACCTAGAGATCCTTTGTCACCTGTGTTAAGAAATGAAAGTATGAGGGGTCAGTGAGAGCTATGGGGAAATAGTGGAGGAAATAATAGGGCTTTTTGTTGGTTAAAAATCACACAATAAAAATTTTTCTTTTATACCTTTATAGTCAGTTGCTAAATAGTCCAAAATATTTGAACCTACATCTCATTATTTCCTGGATCTTCAAAGAATCTGTTTCATTGTGATGGGATGAACAGATAGAGCACAACCTGGTTGGTCTAACTTTCTAAGCACTATAGGTAGCACAGCACCACACAAATGAAAAATTAGAAATGTCTTATGATGATAAAGAACATCTGACAGGGAGAGCCTTATGGAGATCCTCATATTCTCTTAACTCAAGAAACATAATTTTCTAAATAAAGTGTATAAAGCAAATAACTCGAGCTCACTAAAAGTATATATAATTAAGAATAGGTTGTATAGCTAAGTAGGATGTTGGACTTAACATTTTTAAATTAAATTTTTATATATAAAGCATTTTTAAAAATGACCTCATGGTAATTGAAGGAATATACCTCAGAATTCAACATACATCAGGATTCAATGTACTTAAAAAATCAAGCATCCTACGGTTTGGAAGGGCATGTGAATGCATCTCTTTCAAACCTGGCTCATAATATCCCTGACAGATGGCTGTCCAGCTTTGAGCTCATGACTACATGGGCCTGTTCCACTACAGAATGACCTGAGTATTGGGAAGGTCTGTTCTTACTTACCAAGATTAGTACTCCTGGTCTCTTTTATCTTTAAGATACTGATTTGGAGGGGTTTACCAAAGAGCAAGGAGTGGCCAATGGTGCTGAGCGCCCCTTCTCTTGGCTGAGTTCTCTCATTTTCAGTTGTGCACGTTACCAAACATCTCATGGAGTTAAGGAGCACTAAACATTTCTTAAGAACTCTAGGAAATAATCAGTATCTCCAAGTGTGTTTAGTGTAATACAAATCAGTGTATTTAGGAAATGTGTACTGCTTGCAAGTCCAAAAATGGTACTGAGACTTTGTAACTGCAGAATTGGAAAAAAAAAAAAAAAAAGTAAGATGTTTCAAGTTACAGACTCACTTATGCAATAAAAGACAGAGAAGATGTAGTAGGTGAGATGAAGGAACAAGGTCTGGGCACACAAAGCCTACCCTTTTGCCAGGAAATGGTTTAATGTGTTTTGAGTCTCTAGGTGAGTGGTTTGCACCAGATGTCAGCGTGAGGTGTCTGCTTAAATAAATCCCATCCTTGATGCACTCTCCTCTTAACCATTGAGAAAATTACTCACACCAACTTAGAGGAGAGACAAAAGCCATAAAGCCATGCTCAGAGTTGTTAAGCCATTATAAGAGATGCAAAAGCACAGAGAAAAGTCAGAGTGGCCCAAAGGAAGCCCAGACCAAGCAGCACCCAAATTCTTGGTTTGGTTTCTATATAATTAACAAAATGATAACTCAGGCTGAAACAAATGTCTGTGTAAATATCTTAAAACTGCATTGTTACCATAAAGCAGGAAAGACCAATTTTGTGATACATAATTCTTTGAAATTGTAAAGATGCCGGATTCTGTTATTATTTAAAATGTGGTCCTAGTAAAGTCTACTATGTGGTTTCAGAAAGCATAGATGGAGGCAATAAGTAGAACCCCAAAGGCATGGAGAAATTGCTCTTTTTCCTAATCTCTTTGTCAATCTTTATGAATCTTAAAGAAACGGCTATATTAATTAAATCAAAATCAACAGCTCCTACCCTTTAAAACAAAACGGAACTCCTTCCTTGCCTCAGACACAAAAAGTTTGGTTGCTACAAGTCTAAGATTCTGACCACAAAAAAGAAGGAGCAATACACTGGAAAGGCCGACAAGACTTTTGGGTAAAAGAGAACATTTAGAAGGTTGGGAGGCATGCCAGGAAGAGGCGATACCCTGCAGTGGGGGCAGGGAGCACTACAAAGCTCCTATTCCCCCAGAGTCTCAGGGGCACAACTTCCCCCATAAGTGGACATGAATCCCCCCAAGGATGACTGTTCTTTCAAAGAAAGCAAAAGTTGGTGTTTCCAAAATTTTAGAAAGCCTAAAATCACTGGAGGGTTGTACTTAAACATGAGGATCAGATATTTTATTTCATAAGTGTGGAGTGGTGCTCAGAACTAAAATAAATAGTAACATGGTTGGTTCATATCTGTTGTTGTTGCTGTTAGCAGCTAGCATTTACTGAGGACTTAGAATGGCTTGACACTGCCCTTATTTAACCCACCTCAACCTTAGAAGTGTTTGTTTTCCCTCTACCCTAGACACAAGAAAACCAAGGCATGGAAAGGTTAAGAAATGAGTCCAAAGTCACTTGGGTAGTATGTAGAAGAGCTAATATCTCAATTTTTAAAGATGACCCAGGTACCACAGTTTGAAAAAGAAAGTCCCAAAAAGTGGCATCAGACATTAGGTAGCAAAATAGGCGGTACAGTCAAACCTTACTGTTTGCTGCAGTACAGGACATTGGCACCTTGTCTCTCTGGAGGGGCCACTTTTATGTCTTTTATTTAATTCATCATGTATTGTTCGAAGAAAGAGCTTTTTAAAAAAATGTTTGATACTGCCCCACTTTCAGAAGATTCCAGCTCTTTTATCAGGTTCTTGGTGGCCTTGAGCCTAACGACTCTTCCATACTCAGCATATACCACTTCCCATTTTACCTCTGTGCCTGTTGGGCTGTGCTTATCAGTGCACTGTCTTTTATCTGTGACTTTCCTCACTGTCCCCTCACCCCACTGGCTTCCTCCTTCTCTTTGTGCCTGGTTAGACTGAGACTCCAGCTGAGGCTGAGGCTGAGAACCACCTGGGGGTCTGCAGAATGTACTTCCCTTCTGTTCTTATTACAGTGACCAAAAGTCCTCTGTACCAAGCAGATGTCTCTTCACCAATGTAGAAATACAGTAAATTCACATCTGCTATTTCCTGAGTTTCAAATTAATTCATCAAACCCTCACCTCCAAATCAGACTCTGGCTTCTTCCACCTTAGAAGATGGAGCTAGAAAATACAGATCTCAGATGCCTGGCGCGCTGTCCTCTGTTGATGCCTTCCCATTGGGCTAGTGCAGTGCCCCGTAGTACAATGACATCTTTGTGGGTTCTCTGTCATGTGCTCGATCAATGGGTCCCGTGTGCTCCCACTGCCTACTGTGATGCAGTCCAACTGTACTCACATCCAGGCTCCCCGAGTTCCAGCTCTGTTGCTCATAACCATGGCCACACAATACCTCATGGGCAGTAACTCACAGGCCATGCTCTTTTTTTGTGCAAATAAAAATACAGGGTGTCCAATAAAACTTGAATTTCAGATAAGCAGCAAGTAACTTACCGGTATAAGTATGTCCCAAGTATTGCATGGATATATTTATACTAAAATAATATATTGTTTATCCGCAATTCAAATTTCACTGGGGGTCCTGAACTTTATATTGCAACCCTTACCTTGCCACCACCTGCAGACCCAGGCCAGATTCCCTCAAGGAGAGTCTCTTTACGCCTCTTGGGATACTTTCCAGACTGTAGGCTTCAGTTTATCAGATGTGTTTTAATAACTTTGAAGCTCTCTGGGGAGAAAGTGGAGGCCTCATTTTTTTCTTACTAGCAGGCCCCTCCTCATGGGGCATTTTTCAGCATTTACACATGAAAACCACTGGAAAAGGAATTTTTGACAAATTATAAAAGATCATATTTAAAAATATTTTGGAAGTAGTGGTTTTTGTGATATTTTTCATCTACATAAAGCAAAAGGGTCAATCAAGCAATTTCTCCGAGCAGGAACATTGGGCCTAACACAACTTTTTACCTCCATTTCAATGGAGACAGTTGGCAATCTTCAATGCTAACTTCTCTCCTACTGAAGGCACTGTCTTACTGGGAAACCCACTACTCTTTTTTCACAAATGCATTATTTGGAGTCTTCTGAATAAATTGTCAATGGTTCAACAAGAATAAATGGACAGGGCTCGCTAAGAAAAAAGTTCTGCATTCTGGCAAGATGTCCATATTTGCTGTGTACTTCACACAATGAACAAAGCTGCTCATCATGCAGGCAAATGAGCCAAGAGCTGGCTGTGCTCCCTAGGCTAACCCCAAGGAAGGGATGTTGTTTATTCTCCCATTAGCATTGTACGCTAGTCAAGATGACAGCACACGGAGCATTCAAAAGTGTGTCCCCACAAATCCACTGCCCGGAAGAGAGCACCTTTTATTTATTCTTTATTTTTTTAATATATTTTATTGATTATGCTATTACTGTTGTCCCATTTTTTTCTCCCTTTTGTTCCCCTCCACCCTGTACACCCCTTCCACCATCATTCCTCTACCTTAGTTCATGTCCATGGGTTGTACATATAAGTTCTTTGGCTTCTCCATTTCCTAAACTGTTCTTAACCTCCCCAATTATTTTGTACCTACCATTTATGCTTCTTATTCCCAGTATCATTTCCCCCATTCTCCCCCCACCCCCTCCCCACTGATAACCCTCCATGTGATCTCCATTTCTGTGAATTTGTTCCTGTTCTAGTTGTTTGCTTAGTTCACTTTTGTTTTTCTTTTTGCTTTTTTAAGTTAGGTTGTAGATAGTTGTGAGTTTGTCGTCATTTTACTGTTTGTATTTTTTATCTTCTTTTTCTTAGATAAGTCCCTTTAACATTTCATATAATAAGCATTTGGTGATGATGAACTCCTTTTACTTTACCTTATCTGGGAAGCACTTTATCTGCCCTTCCATTCTAAATGAAAGCTTTGCTGGATAGAGTAATCTTGGATGTTGGTCTTTGCCTTTCATGACTTGGAATATTTCATTCCAGCCCCTTCTTGCCTGTAAGGTTTCTTTTGAGAAATCAGCTGATGATCTTATGGGAACTCCTTTGTAGGTAAACTGTCTCCTTTTCTCTTGCTGCTTTTAAGATTCTCTCTTTATCTTTAATCTTGGCTAATGTAATTATGATGTGCCTTGGTGTGTGCTTCCTTGGGTCCAACTTCTTTGGTATTCTCTGAGCTTTCTGGATTTCCTAGAAGTCTATTTCCTTTGCCAGATTAGGGAAGCTCTCCTTCATTATTTCTTCAAATAAGATTTTAACTTCTTACTCTTGTTCTTCTCCTTCTGGAACCTCTATGATTCACATGTTGGAATGTCTAAAGTTGTCTGGGAGGTTCCTAAGCCTCTCCTCATTTTTTTGAATTGTTTCTTCGTTCTGTTGTAGTTGAATGTTTATTTCTTCCTTTTGCTCCAAATCGTTGATTTGAGCTCTGGTTTCTTTCCTATCATGGTTGGCTCCCTGTACCTTTTCCTTTATTTCACTTTGCACAGTCTTCACTTCTTTGTCTATTTTGCAACCATGCTCAACCAATTCTGTGAGCATCCTGATTACCAGTGTTTTGAACTCTGCATCTGATAGACTGGCTATCTCTTCATCGCTTAGTTCTATTTTTTTCTGGAGCATTGATCTGTTCTTTCATTTGGGCCATATATATTTTTTTTCTCAGCATACCTGTTATGTGGTAAGGGGCAAAGCCTTAGGTATTTGCCAGGGCAGGGCAACCTATGTTGCTGCATTGGGGCTCTATCTGTTAGGGAGGGGTCCAAGAGGAAACAATGCTGCTTGTTCAGCTGTCTGCCAGCTTTCAGTCACTTCCTCTGCTACCCACAAGCAAATTGAGCCCTTGTGGTGTAGATTCCCAGGTGGGTGGGTTTCTGTATGTCCTAGGACCCTGTGGGTCTCTCCAATGAACTCTCCTATGAGGCTGGGAATTTCTCCTGCTGCCTCAAACCCCACAAGTTTTTTCAGTTAGAGGTTTTGAGGCTTTATTTCCCTGCACTGGAATCCTAGGTTACATTGTCTGTCTTGCTCCCCATTTGTTCCTCCCAGTTTATCTGCACACAAATGTGGGACTGCCCACTCTGGCAGCTGCCACCTTGCCCAGTCCACCAGCTGCCGCCTTGCCCACCCCGGTTTTCCAGCTGCCACCTTGCCACAAATCCTGTACACCCCAGCTGCCCATCTCCGTCCCTCCTACCAGTCTGGGTGAATGTTTCTTCTTTATTTCCTTGGTTGTTGGACTTCCATACTGTTTGATTTTTCTGGCAGTTCTGCATATTTTTTTTGTTTTTAAATTTTTTGCTATCCTTCTTTTGGTTGTGTGAGGAGGCAAAGTGTATCTACATATGCCTCCATCTTGTTTGGAAGTCCTCGAGAGCACCTTTTAAAATTTTGCACAAAGGTACTTTGCCAGCTTAGAGTGACCCTCCAACTCCAAAAGAACTGTCCAGGGTAGGGGAGGAAACAATGGGAAAACATAAGTAGGAGTGAAGTCTCAAAAACCCAGCTTCCCTTAAATGCAACGTTGAATAAAAGACTCTAAATAGCCACCACAGCAGGTCCCTATGTGGTTAAAGTCTCCAGCATTCACTTAAGAGACTAATTTTTAGGCCACATTCTCTTACTCAGCACTTTAAATCAAAATAATCAGTCCAGTGTCTGAGGAGGAAGAGGGAATGAATAGGGCAGTGAAAGAATCCCTTGTTGCCAATGAAATATTTAAAAACCCAGGACAGGGATGTCCTGTACAATTTAATACAGAGAAGACGCTTACCGTGGCCCCCCACACCCTGGGGTATTTTTATTTGCAAGAGGAAAAAAATAGAATTTATGCACCTTAAAAAAATATGAAGTGAAAAATTATTCATTAGCACAGCAAAGACCTATTTCCAGGAAACAGGTTTTAAAAGAAAATTCTTGACATCCTGAGGTTAAAATCAGGAGGTGTCATGACTTTGAAAGTGAACGATGAAAGAGCCACTGTGTTCCAGGTGCAGGGCAGGCTTGCCTGGTTTCATCTGTTAAGGGAGGCTGGTTAAATCCCTGGTTGTAGTCCAAAAATATCCTGGCAGTTAGCATCCTGCATTAAAATTTATAAACCACGAAAGACCTTTTCTTACAGAAAGGCTAATTCAGGCTGGATAGCCTGGAAAAAAAAAAAAGTATGTAAAAGGGGTAGTCATGAGAAGTGGTTATATGGAAAACTAGAGGTAAGTAATGCTTTTTACTCTCCCAAAACATACTAAAAATATAGCAATAGTAATTTCAGAAAGAAGGGAAACAGCACTATTTCTAAGAAGTCCCAGGAATGAGCCCGGGAACCACCAGAATTAACTTTTAGGGCTGACAAAATAAAGGTAGGAATATTAGTAAGAAATCAGACCTGTCAGAGGCATGGAAACAGGCTGCCCTTCTGTAACTGTGTTCTGGGGCCAACTAAGAGGGGCTGCTGCCTCTGGATTGTAGGTAGGCAGGCCGGAAAGGGGAGGCTGCAACAAGCCACAGTGCCTGACAGCTCTTCCCCCTCTCTCTCTGCCTTGCCTCCTTCCCTCACTCCCCTGGTGATTAGACCTTATTGAGGAGTGCCTCCTCTCTGCTGCTCATCCTTCAGGAGAAAACTGAAACCCCATTTGTTCAAAGAGGCCTTTCTTAATCCCTATGTCTTAGGTAATATTCCCCTGCATCTGCTTTTTTTCTTAACCATTAGAACTCTTTTCAATTGCCTGACTTCTTCGTAAGATTGTTGGGGAAGGGTGGTGGGGAAGGGACTCTTTCTTTTCCTCATCACTGTATCCTGTCTCTCCCACCCACCCATTAGGTACTCAGTGAGTACTAGTGAAATAAATAAATGCCAGACTCTATGATTCCAGTTTCAAATTTCATATGCCTATTCCATCTTTTATTCTAAAAGGACTTGGAGATTTGACTCCAAAGTTAGAGTTATAAAGGGATTGGTAAAGAAGAGAAAGTGGCAGCAAGGAGAGGGTAAACACTAGAATAGATGGTCCTAACACTATCTCTTCTTCGAGGTAGTGAGGTTTTCTATAGTCAATCTGGCTGATGGCCTGTGGGGTGGCTCCATTTCTGCATAAACCGACATGAGAGTAGAGAAAGCCCTAAAACAGTGTCCTCTGCTGGCCTGTCCTAGGAAGCCAGCCTGGATCAGGCTGCTGGGTGCTCCTAGAGCATTACAGTCCTCAAGAACCACACTTGAATTTGACCAGACTTGCTTCTTCCTGGTTCATATTATCAGACATTTTAACCTTGACTAAATGATAAGCTTCTACAGCAGCAGTAATAATAACTTAATAATAATGGTATCTCTTATTTATTGAGTGCTCACTTTGTACCAAGCATATGCTAAGCATTTTGTGTATAGTCTCTATGGATTCTGCATAAGGGTCCACATGACAGCCATATTATTAATCCCATCTTTCAAATACCTACTTAGCCAAGTTACAGAAATTGACATAGGTCCAACAGCTAATCATAGTGGGCACCGTAAATTCCATTTCTTTGGCCACCTCTAAAGAAATTGCATTTCTAGTCACAGTAGTTCTCATCTTGGCCTGCATATACAGCCCAAGTCACCTGAGCTGGACCCTGATCTTAACAGAGTGACCATGGGAATGCTGTGCTCTGCCAGGCCATGTTGAATAAGCCCTGAAGCCACTGGAGTGTGAGGAGTATATGGAATCAGCATTCTGGATGGTTAGCTGAGTCTTATGCTAATACCATAAAACTCAGACTCTAGAGGGTTTTGCAAGAATGGTCAAAGGGACTGCACTGGTGCTCCTTTCTGCTGAGAGTGATCTCACAGTGCAGAAAGTTTGGGATTCACTCCACCTACTCTTGGCTGTTCCTCCCAAACATTCTTTCGCCTACAACCTTCCTTGACCCTATGTCCCCATCTATTTGTGGATATATTTATGGCTAACAACACTGGGGTTAAATTTCAGTCCATTTCACAAGTAGATTCAAGAAAGGTTTGCTTTACTATAATTATTCAGACAGAGCCAGGTCCTTCTACCTGCTTGCACATAGTGCAAAATGATTCTCAGCTCAATTCTTTAAATCTTTGTATTATATCCTTCTTCTTTTAAAATTATTTTAAGATATTGGTTTTATCCTGCATGAATCCTCTTTGGCTACCTCAAGTATAATACTTATCATATCTCTTTACAAGACTGTGAAAGAAGTCAGCCTTCTTTCATTAGAAAGTTTCTGACTCTACAGAATACTTTGATGGTTGCCATCAAACAGTTTTAGTCTTGATGCAACTGATTCAAAGATAGAAGAGTTACAGCAGAAAATGAAGCATATACATAAAAACTATAGTTCCCACAAAGACCTCAAAAATGAAACAAGCAATAGGAGGGACAAGAAACACAATAATATAAGCTGATTCATGTAGCATTGACTCAAAACAAAGAATCAGCTGATTATGTGCATTATTATCAGCCTTATTCTGATTAAATAAGGAATGTCAAGTGGTCACAAGACTAATCTAACTGTAAGAGATAGGAGTAATGAGTACTCTAGAAGCAATATTTCAAATTTTCAACATTTTTCATAGTCAAACAAACTTCAGCACTGACACAATATCACCTTCTTAGTTGCCTATTTGCATCACCTGATATGAGCAAATTAGGGGACAGAAGAAGAAAAATGATGTGGACAGTAATCAAATGGCTTTACTAGAACAGTGCTAACCATAGTTCTGATGAGAATCCCCTGAGACTTGTAGTCAAGACAGCAGAATAGGTAAACCCTGTGCTTGCCTCCTCCCACGACCTATCCGGACTCACACTGTGACCTTTCTTCAAAGGTTCACAAACCCCAAACAAGCAGCATCTGGCCTTGGCATGCCCCATACCTCTTGCTAAGTGGCCCCAAGCCAGGTACTATTGGCAGCCAGCCTTGGTTCCAGGCTTGGCCTCTCCCTGATGCCTCTAAGCCTAGCACAGGTGGCATCCATCTGCAGATCACTTTGTAACTCTAACCAGATGGCTCTATGGCAGACAAAGGAAGCAGCCTAACTTGGCCAGCACCAGAGCACCTCTCAAAAAACCCCAGAATCAACATACCTGGTGGCCGTCTTCAGACTACACCAGAGCACTGCCCAATCAGCACCATAAACAACATATCCAAAGGGTGGAGTCAGCAAGCACCAGAACCCCACTAAAGCAAATTCCACTAGGTGAGGCTAGCCTCTGCACAACAGCTCATTCTCTGTAGTCATGGCCTTTCCTCACAACCAGTCAGCCTGGGAGTTAGTCCCTCATATCATGTCACAACAGGAATCAAGGCTCAACCACATCAGGAGGACACACACAACCCATGCAAGGGACACACATGAAGACTCAACCCAGGTGACCAAGGAGACTGCAGAACTGGGCCCCACAGGATACCTACAAAGGTCACTCTACCAAGACCGGGAAACATAGCATATTTACATAATGCATAGAAACAAAAACAGGGAGGCAGCCAAAGTGAACAAAGAAACATACCCCAAATGAAAGACTAGGACAAAACTTGAGAAAAAGAGTCCTGATTGGTATAGCTCAGTGGGTTGGGTATTACCCACAGACCAAAAGATCACACCAGTTCAATTCTCAGTCAGGGCACATACCTGGGTTGTGGGCCAGGTCCCTGACTGACGGTGTGTGAGAGACAACCAATCGATGTTCCCCTTGTGCATTGATTTTCTCTCCCTCTCTTTTCCCTCCCTTCCCCTCTGTCTAAAAATAAATAAATAAAATCTTTAACAAAAAAAAAACTTGAGAAAAGGAACTAAACAAAATTGAGACAATTTACCACATACACTGTTCAAAACACTGGTTAAAAGGATACTCAATAAGCTTAGGGGAAGAGTAGGTGAAATTCATGAGAATTTCTATAAGAAGATAGAAAAGTTAAAAAACATGATAGAAAACACAAAAAAAGAGTCAGTCAGAAATGAAGAATACAATAACTAAAATTAAGAATGCATTAAATAAAGTCAATATCAGACTGAATGAAGCAGAAGATCTAATCAGTGATTTGAAAGACAAGATAGCAGAAAACACCCATTTGGAACAGCAAAAAGAAAAAAAAATTAAATGAGGATAGTTTAAGGGAACTCTAAGACAGCATCAAGTGTAACAACATTCACATCATAAGAATATCAAAAAGACAAGAGAACAAGGGATTGAAAACCTATTTGAAGAAATAATGACTGAAAACTACCCTAACCTTGTCAAAGAAATACACATATAAGTCTTAAAAATGCAGAATCTCAAACAAGATGAACCCAAAAAGCCCACATAAAGACACACCATAATTAAAATACCAAAGGTTAAAGACAAAGAAAAAATCTTAAAAGCAATTAGAGAAAAGCAGTTACTTACTTACTACAAGAGAGCTCTCATAAGACTGTCTGATGATTTCTCAGTAAAAACATTTCAAGCTAGAAGGGATTGGTACTGAATGTAGAAAGTGATGAAAAGCAAGGACCTACCACCAAGATTACTGTACCCAGCTAGGCTATCATTTAAAATAGAAGGAGAGATAAAGAGCTTCTCAGACAAGAAAAGGCTAAAAAAATTCATCACCACCAAAACAGTATTACAAGAAATGTTAGAGACTTCTTTAAGAAGAAGAAAAATTTCAAAAATATGAATAAGAACTGTTGCAAAGAAAAAATTCTCACTGAGAAAAACAAACAGAATAGAAGTAGTGGATCTACTAACACTATAGCTAGCACAAAGATTAAAAGGCAAAAGTAAGAAGATCATGTGCAATTACAACAGTAAATTAAGGGATACACACAAACACACACACAAAAGAAGTAAACAACAAAAAACATAAACATGGAGGGATTGTCAAAAATGATAGATTCTAGAATGTGTTCAAATTTAAGAGATCACCAGCATAAAATATACTGCTATAAACATAGCTTGGTATATATCAAGCCATTGTAACCACAAACAGAAAATCTATAAGAGATAACCAAGAAATGAAGAAAAAAGAACTTAATACAATGGAAACTCATCAACATTCAAGAGAAGAGAGAGAATAAGAAATGAACAGAGAAGAAATACAAAAACAATCAGAAAACAATTAATAAAATGGCAAAAACTACCTACCTATCTATAATTACTTTAAATGTAAATGAATTAAATGTTCCAGTCAAAAGATGAATGGATAAAGAAGTGGCACACAAAAGCAATAGAATATTACTCAGCTTTAATAAAGAATGAAATCTTACCATTTGAGACTACATGGATGGACGTAGAGGGTAGTATGTTATATGAAACAAGTCAGATAGAGGTTCCAGCCAAGGTGGAGGTATAGGTAGAAATGCTTCACTTCCTTGCACAACCAAAAGAAGGATAACAACCAATCTGAAAATGGTAAACAACCAGAAGTGCCAGAATATCAAACTGCATGGAGCTCTGACAACCAAGGAGCTAAAGAAACATTTATCCAGACCAGTAGGAGGGCCGAAACACGCAGCCAAGCAGAGAGGATTCATGACAAGGAGGTGGACAGTGCAGGAGAGGTAGGGCTAGCCAAGAGGTTTCTGGGCAAGGCAGCAGACGGAGTGTGTGAGGCATGACTGGCTGAATGGGAACCTAAAGACTCAAAGCTAGCTGTAAACTACTGCAGGGGGTGACATTATAGGGAACCGTTCTGT
Organism: Micronycteris hirsuta; assembly: GCA_004026765.1. NCBI lineage: Eukaryota > Metazoa > Chordata > Mammalia > Chiroptera > Phyllostomidae > Micronycteris > Micronycteris hirsuta. The sequence continues at coordinate 114,924 of PVJI01002690.1, read as the reverse complement.
GTCGTGTGGGGAATGTAGTCCCTCCCCTGACTCAGAAAATCCAATGGGGAGCGAGTTGGCACAGGGCCTGAGCCCACAGATAGGTTTTCCCATGGGGAATCAGGCCTGCATTATACCTACGCTGCTTTGAGGCTTGCTTTTGCTAAAATTCCCTCACCCTGAATTCAGGCAACAAATGTTTACTGCATATCTCTAAAGTAACTTCCTAAAGTCTGTGCTAAACCTCCCAAGGATGGAGTATAACCAGTTCAACCACTTTTCCCCTTAATCTGAAACATCCTTCTCTTTGAAGTAATTAGCAACACTTTCCTTTGTTATCTGTAAAAGATAATCACCTACAGCAAACCTGTACATAGTAAATGAGGACCATCCTCGATGTAATGTACCCAGAAAGCAATAAAAACCTGTCCAGGCAGGTGTCAAGGCTCTCTCTCTCTCAGAGAGTGGCCATGCCATCCTTTTTTCTCCACAGGACTTCTGCAGTCCATGTGAATTTGTTCGTCGAAGCCACAACACACAGACCCTGCAGGCTGGAGTCTGCATCAGCCATGGTGGGAGAAATTCTCAGTCTCACGTGATAGAGTTCATTGGAGAGTGGGGCTAGAGAAACGTGAGCAAGCTGCATTGTTCCTTCTCGGACCCCTCCCCAATGGACAGTGCCACAACTGAGAAAAGAGGGTTGCCCTCCCCTGAAGAATGCCTAAAGCCCTGCCCCCTTACAACATAGCAGGTGCACCTAGACAAAGAAATATGGCCCAAATGAAAGAACAGATCAAAACTCCAGAAAAAGAGCTAAACAATGAGGAGATAGTCAACCCATCTGATGCAGAGTTCAAAGCACTGGTAATCAGGATGCTCACAGAAATGATTGAGTATGGTCACAAAATAGAGGGAAAAGTGAAGGCTACCCAAAGTGAAATAAAGCAAAATATGCAGGAACCAACAGTGAAGGGAAGGAAACCAGGACTCAAATCAACAATTTGGAACAAAAGGGAGAAATAAACATCCAACTGGAACAGAATGAAGAAACAAGAATTCAAAGAAATGAGGAGAGGTTTAGGAACCTCTGAGACAACTTCAAATGCTCCAACATCTGAATCACAGGGGTGCCAGAAGAGGCAGAACAAGAAATTGAACATGTATTTGAACAAATAATGAAGAGAAACTTCCCCAATCTGGAGAATAAAATAGACTTCTAGGAAGTCCAGGAAGCCCAGAGAGTCCCAAGGAAGTTGGACCTGAGGAGGAACACACCAAGGCACATCATCATTAAGTTACCCAAGATTAAAGATAAGGAGAGAATCTTAAAAGCAGCAAGAGACAAGGAGACAGTTACCTACAAAGAAGTTTCCATAAGATCATCAGCTGACTTCTCAAAAGAAATCTTACAGGCAAGAAGGGGCTGGAATGAAGTATTCCAAGTCATGAAAGGCAAGGGCCAACATCCAAAATTACTCTACCTAGCAAAGTTATCATTTAGAATGGAAAAGCAGATAAAGTGCTTCCCAATAAGGTCAAGTTAAAGGAGTTCATTATCACCAAGTGCTTATTATATGAAATGTTAAAGGGACTTAACTAAGAAATAAAAGATCAAAAACTATAAACAGTAAAATGACAACAAACACAACTATCAATAACTGAACCTAAAAAGAAATACAAAAACAAACTAAGCAAACAACTAGAACAGGAACAGAATCACAGAAATGGATATCACATGGAGGGTTAGGAGGAGGGGGGATAATGGGGGAAAGGTATGGGGAATAAGAAGCATGATTGTCAGGTACAAAATAGACAAGGAGGTTAAGAATAGTATGGAAAATGGAGAAGCCAAAGAACATACACATACAATCCATGGACATGAATAAAGGGGTGGGGGAGATGTTGGATGGTAAGGGTTGTGGGAAGGAGAGGAATAAAAGGGAGAAAAAATGGGACAACTGTAATAGCATAATCAATAAAATATACTTAAAAAAATAAAAAGAAAAAAGTAAGAGGACCTAAATAAATAAAAGCAGAAAAAAAACTATACAGCACAGAAGTACAGTCAATAATATTGCAATAACTATATATGCTGTCAAGTGAATACATGATTTATAGGGGAATCACTTGGTAATTTATAAAATGTCCAACCACTATGCTATACACTGAAACAAATATAATATTTAATGTCAACTGTAATTATAAGATAGAAAAGAATAATAAAATAAAAGTTATCTCTAATCCTACCCCCAAAAAATAAACAAAAACAATGAACAAACAAAACAGAAATAAACTCCTAGCTACAGAGAATATTTTGGTGGTTGCCAGATGGGGGTATGATGAGGAGATGAGTGAAAAAGGGGAGGGACTAAGATGTACACATTGCCAGTTATAAAAACAGTCACAGGGATGTGAAGTACAACATAGGGAATATAGTCAATGATACAGGGAGGGGAGAAAGTAGGTTTACAATTGTGAGTATGAGAAACACAGTTTATTCTTATATTATTATTTATTAATTATTGCATATTTTCCATATGAACAACTGTAAACCTCTTTTGCTCTACCCTGTATTTTACTATTTATGGTTTTGTGTAGGTACTAAACTTCATAAGTTATATGAATGTCTAATCACTTTAATGTATGCCTGAAACTAATATAATATTGTATGTCAACTGTAATGGAAAACTAATAAAAAATTCTTTAGTGAACCCCCTGGGGGGTATTAAAAACACAGATTCTCAAGCTCCACTCTGGGAGATTCTGCTTCTACAATTTGGGGCAGGGGTCTGGGGAACTGTATACTCACTCACTAAGGCCCCTTGGTGATTCTCATCTTCAGGAGAGTTTGAGAAATGCTGCCTTAGAACAGTGGTTCTCATCCCAGATAAACAAATATCAGAGTCACATAACTGGCTCAAAGTCAAGGTCATTTGTCTAATGAGAGTGTCAAAGCCCAGATGGGGCCACAAACTCCAGATACCAGTCATCTTTCCACTTGACCCTGGGACCTTCTGAATCAAAAACCATTCTAAAACCAGCAAGAGTAGAATGCAATGGATTCAGCCACTCTATAAGACATGTGCTCATTCTTACACGCTAGAAAGCACCTGCAGAAGTTACAGAGTTACAAGATAGATTCTCACTGACTGTATTCCTTTACTCATCACATTTGTGGCTTTCAAATAAACTGTCTGCTGCTTGGCGGACAAGGGCAGACCCAGGAATTTCCATGACACAGCACCTCACCACAGGGTGACCACCTTTCAGATGGGTGAGAATCTCTATGTCCTGAGAGAACCAGAGTGACCTTCACAGGGAAGGCAGGCCATGCCTGGCTTTGCACATGTTCTCTCAGCAACTCTCCATGCCCCATCTTATCTAACTGGCCATAGTACAAGTTTTGTGTTTTGTCTGCCTGGGAAATCTAATGGAAAGAACTATTATTAGGCATATTTATTTTACCAAGAAAAATATGCTCTGAAAATATTCAAGAAAGGATATTGCCTGGTTCCCAAAGAACAGTTCGAGAGACCCCTAGAAGAATACACACACATACATACATGTTATTCAGGACATGTATATTATATATGTAATATACACATATACTTGGGTAAACATATTCACAATTGCAGTAGTAAATTTTTATTTTTATTTCAGTAATTGTTTACAGAAAATTTAATTGACCCTTCATTTTTCAATTGCAGGAGTCAATTAATATTCTTTTTTTTTTTTAGAACATTTGCCCTTTAATTTGCATTTAAAATCAGTTTCTTTAAATATCTCAGTTATAAGTTCTCAATAGTGAAGACAGAGTAGATGCTGCAGGCACTCGGTATTAGCTCCCACCCCTTCCCTCCACCCCATCCCCAGGCTAGCTCCTAGCTCAAGGAACAAATGGGCACTCTGCATTAAAATGGCTCCTGGTGTCAAGTGTCAGCAGCCTCAGGCCTGAATGCAGTTGGACGCAAACCAATGAAGCCCCGTAGCTTTCAACAAGATGGGTGCATTTAACCACATTCCAAGAATCCCAGTGACTGCCCAGCTGGGCAGTCCCTTGGAGGTAACTTCGGCCATATCCATGTACTGGCATCCTGGGGCTGGTTTCCACCCCGGTCCGTCCTCCCCCACACCTGCATTCTGCAGAGGAAGAGCTAAGGCCCCCTTCCTAACGGCCAGGATACAGGAAGAAGCAGAACGGCCTCTTCAGTCCACATGCTTACACGAATGGACTTGAAAGGCTCAAGTCAATCGGAGCCAGTGCATAGGTAGCCTCCCTCACCCCGTCTCTACCAGGCTCCAGCCCACCCTCCATTGCCATGATGTGCTGGAAACAGCTCTAAATGAGAAATGTGCTAGAATGGTTCCTAGCGACCTGGAAAGGCTGACACAGCCACAGCTGCGCGTGACTGCACCACAATGGGTCTTCCTGGTGTGAGGCTATGGCAGAGTCTGTGAGGGCAAGCCTGGGGTCTGCTCCTCGTTTACAACTGCTGACCTCAGGGGGAACCTGCCCTCTCCCCCTCAACACTGCCAACACCCCAGATCCTGGCCCTTGCTTCCTGGAAGAGGTATAATAGGCATCTTGAAGTCAATGACAGCTGAGAATGAAGGTGCATTTAAGAAGCAGAGCAGCACCTCTTGGCCGGTGGTCAGTAACCCTCCACACAGGTAGAATCAGGCGAGAATGTGCCCAGCCTGGACAAAGGCTGCTCTGAGCTTGGGAGGCACAGCACTCCCCTAGGCAGCTCTTTGAGAATACACTTTCAAATGACTGAAACTTAATCACATGGTCCCCAGTGGTTTCCCTATAGTATATATACTGGCACAGGGGAGAAGCAAAATTACCTCTGCAGAGGGCTAATGGAAGAGAGGCAGGCACGTTAATGAGCGTCCGTGAAGGCTCTCTCCCTCCCCCAAGCCTAAGGAAATAAGATACTCGAGTGTGGAGAGGGGAGCAGGGAGGCAGAGGGCCATAGGAACACCAAGAAAGACCCGCGACTGCTGGTTACAGAGTGCCCTGGCTTCCTGCTGGAGGCCCGCAGCATGTGCCTGTCTGTCACCAGGCTACCCGGACCCGTGTAGGGGCAGGGAGAAGACTGGTTTTCAGTTCCTGCGTGGTCAATGCGTCAGGGATGGGACTTCCTCCTAAAGGTCCAGTAGGAGGACTCTGGGATCCTCCACCGCTGCCTTGATTTTGCGAAGGAAAGTCACAGCCTCTCTGCCGTCAATTAGCCGATGATCATAGGTCAATGCTACAAACATCATGGGCCGCACCTCCACCTTACCTCCCACGGCCACGGGCCTGTCAAAGATCGCATGCATACTCAGGATGGCAGACTGGGGGGTACTGATGATGGGTGTTCCAAAGAGGGAGCCGAAAACGCCTCCGTTGCTGATGGTGAAAGTACCGCCGTCCAGGTCTTCAATGGCGAGTTCATTCTTTCGGGCCTTCTCTCCCAGTTCGCTGATGGTTCGCTCAATGTCTGCATAGTTCATAGTTTCCACATTCCTGATGACAGGGACCACCAGGCCCCGCGGGGTGGCTACCGCAACACTGATGTCAATGTAATCTCGATACACCACCTCTTTGGTTGCATCGTCAATCACTGCGTTTACAATAGGCTGCTCCTGCAGAGCGAAGGTTGAGGCCTTCACAAATGCCGACATGAAGCCCAGTTTGAGGTTATGTTTCTTCAGAAAAGCGTCTTTGTGCCGGGCCCTCATTTCCTGGATGTTACTCATGTCAATCTCGTTGAAAGTGGTCAGCATCTCACATGTGTTCTGGGCCTCCTTCAGGCACTGGGCAATGCGCTGCCGCATCCTGTTCATTTTCTCCCCATGTTCTGAACGCAGACCTTTACCAGCTCCTGGCTCAGCTCCTGAGCAGCAGTGGGTTTTACTGCAGACACCGGTTTGCTGGCAGGAGGCTGTGAGGGCGAGGGCACCGGTGGCATCTGAGTGGGGATGGGCGCTGCAGAGAAAGGAGGAACTGCTGCTGCTACAGGTTCTGCTTTTGGGGCTACAGCAGGGGCTTCAGCTGGCGCGGCCTTAGCGGGAGCAGTGCCAGTTTTCCTGAGTGTGAAAAGAGGAGTGCCTCCTTCTACTTTCCCCCCATCAGGTACCAACAGGGCTTCAATAACGCCATTTGCTGGTGATGGAACCTGCACAGACGTCTCGTCAGTTTCAATCTCACAAACCACTTCATCTTCTGCAACTGTGTCTCCAACAGCTTTCTCCCACCTGACATCCCCTTCTGTGACAGATTCTGCAAATGCCGGGGTTTTGACTGTAATCACATCATCCTTGCACACAGCTGTAGTTCTGAAGAAGCCAGTGCTGAAGACACTACTATTGTTAACAACAATCTTCCTGCTGTCAGGGTAACCTGGTCCCTGACATAAGGAGACCCCAGGCAGGGAACGTCTCCCTAGACGGCAGTTCCCCTTCTGGAAGGCGGAGAGCGAGCGGCTGAATGCCCGGGACACGCAGTGAGACCGGGATAGCATCGCAGTGGTGGCGCCGGGGAGCGGAGGGCGGGCGGACCAGGAGTCAATTAATATTCTAGTGCTTCTCCGATCTTAATGTGCACATTAATCATCCAGAGACCTTGTGAAAGTGCAGATTTTTATTCAGAAGGTCAGGGTGGGACCTGGTGATGCTGATGAGTCATGGAGCACTCTTAAAGTCATAAGATTCTAGTCGGTCCCTACCCATCACCATCATCATACATAAAATAGCAACTTTCAAAGATTAGAACACACAAAGAGAGCAAACATGTAAAAGCTATGTTCAGATTAACTTATTTTTTGGATAATTAATTTCAAAAGGGACTTCAGAATCTATGCGATGTCTCTTGGCTATAATCATAAACCATTTTCATTCAATTTTATTAGAGCCATTTTAGAGTGCAAGTTGATCGGCAAATTTTGACTTGAAAGAAAGAGGTAGCAGATTACTTGTTCAGAAGGGAGCACTCAGAACTACATACGGGTGGCATTCCCTCTCTGAGCACAATTCGATCTGTTAGTTGACTTAGGAAAGCTGGGGTACATCAGATCACACCAGCCTCTTGCATTTGATTCTGCCAGTCAGCCTCCTGCAACCTTGGGGGGAAACGTCCAACATCAATATCACTCCAAATATAGAATTCTGCTATTTGGAGATTGGCTCTACTTGTTACTTTGTTTAAATATTTCAGATAAGTATATTAATTATGCTCACTTCTAAGACTTAAAATATGAAATTGTTCCTACAATGTGTTAGTAAAAAGTAGAACACAAATGAAAATAGACTTTCAGAACACAGTTGCTAAGAATGATACAAAGGAATACAGGGAATGATCTCCACAGAGGAAGGAGACCCAGCCTTTTTAGGAGAGGAGGCCAACCCGTGAAATGAGAACACCAAGCTTATCTGTGCAAATGGTGTGTCAAAGAGAATTTAAACAGGTTACTTAAAGGATGATGTAGTGAATGCAAACTGGGGAAGTCAGATTAGAATCAGTTATGGTGGGATTTGAAACTGGCCTTGAAGAACAGAAAGGGTTTCAGAAGGGTTAGAACAGGAGAGAGAGTGAGAACAGGTGAGGAGAAAAGTAAAAAAGTGGGAACAAATTAAATTCGGGGTCACATCTTTGTCCCAGGCACCAAGCTACTCGCTAAGAGATCAATTAACTAATTTAATCATCTCAATTATTTGCAAGGAGGAATTATTATACTATTTTGATGAACCTGGGACTGAGACTCAGGTTAAATGACTAAGGTCACACAGCCGGTAAGGGGTCTCACAGGGATTTGTATCTAGGTCTGTTTGATACCAAAGTCAAGAATTGGTCTTCTGTAAACAAACCAGCATTCCCCAATGTACGTCTTATGGCAGAGCACTCTGAGATGTGAATATCAGTTACAAAACAGAAGAGTTTAGTGGTCAAAGAAATTTTGAAAGCTCTTGGGATAAACACTAATGCTAGCAATGTTTCACATATGAGTTCACATTTACTAAACGCTTCTCCCGTGGCTAGTTAAAAATGGTTTTGTTGTTGTCATAGTTTGAACAGGGGGACCTTTCAGAGCCTTTAATATTTTAGCATGCATTGAGAATTTCCAATATTATGTGTTGGGTAGTAATATTAATAATCCCACATAAGATGATGTTGATCATGTAAACACATAATATTAAAATGTAATAATTGGAAACATAAAAAACTTCAATTACAAGTCATTATCTGGTGGACAAGCTTAAGAATTAGACATTATGAACTTTCCATTTTTTCCTTTATCCCCAGTTAATTTTATTAGAATATACACCTCTGTAATAAATTGTATGTGGCCTTCTGAGCCTGGGACCAGGAATGGTTCTCAGGGAACAAGGACAGGAAGTTGCCAGGTGGAGAACGCAGCTTTGCCTGTGGTATCCAACAGAGGTAAGTTAAGTCTGATCATTCACCATTTGAAACACTGAGACAAAAGTTCTGGGCAGGACACCAGTGGAATTTCTCCTGCCCACTTTGTCATAACAGTGATCGTAATTGTTGTAATTTCTGAGTTTATAAATTTTTGTAAACTGTATCTGGGTCAAGCTTGAATGAACCACTCATTGCCCAGTTCCCATGGCACACTGGGTAACATGTTGAATAAAATAATAGTCTCCGCTTTTTCTCATATTCTGTTAAGATCATGTGGCTAAATCCTCTGTATATTAAATAATAGAATCCTACCATTAAGCATTTGATTAATCTTTTCAGTTTTTAAAGTCATGTTCCCATCATGATCCTGTGTATGGATTGGCATTTTGAGAGAGAATTGATGCTGAAGTGGATGGAGTGCCTTTCTCCCTCTTCGGAGAAGATAAGTCATTTGTGCACACCCTTAGATGACAGCAGGAGAAATACGAACCCATTTTGCCATTATTTCAATGGGAATGAAACAGAGAAATGTAAGAAGCCTTTCAAGAAGCCACATACAGAATTTAGTGTCTGCAGTCTGATAGGATGTGACAGGGGATAGGGAGGGTCAATAGCACTGGATAGCGAGGTGCCAAGACCTCTAAGGCCTCCCACCCAGTTGCTGGAAAACATGGAAGGAAATTCAGAGCGGAAAGATAGCTAAGGAGAAAAGTCCTTCAAGGAAGCTAGATCTGTGGGGTTCACAGCAGCAAAGAGACAAGGCCACACAAAAGGTTCCCAGTGTGTAAAGTTTACTATTTAGATTATGGAAGCACTTTCTCCATGCCAAACACTATGTTAATTGATGTATACAACAATCCTGTGGGGTCGGTATTATTAACCTGATGAGGAAATGGGCTGAGTGAGGCTCAATAATGTGCTCAGTGTCATAAAGGTAGCAGGAGGCAGAAATAAAATCCAAGCTGTGGTCTTACACTAAACTATATCACACAGTAAAAAATGCCTCACATTGTAACTTCTCATTATTAGGAAAACCATGTGTACGCAAACCACCAAAATGTCAAGTAATACTATAAACACTAAACAATATAACCTTTGGATTATGCACCTTCCTGATCTATCTTTAGTAAAATGTTAATTCTGTTTAGTAGTCAAGATGTTATTATAACTAATAAAGTATGAAAATATAGAAATTATTATGTTTACTCAATTAAATTGTTTGGCTAGAAGTGAGAAAATGGTATTATAAAATGTTTACATTGTACAGAAGGTAGAGTCCTTTCTCAAGGACACAGAAAAATACATTTTGAGTTAAAATCTTGTCTTTATAATTCATCGTTATATTTACCCCTTATCCTAATTTAGTTTAGATAAGGCTTAAACTGTATTAGAAACATAAAAACGTGACTTTACATCCTTGTTCACTGCTCACATTTCACTGTATAACAAAAATTAAGTATTTTATAGCATGCAAACAGCATTTTTATAATCTTCTAACCTTATTATATGTTTGAATTAATCATCATTTCCAATGTATTCTTCCTGCGTCCATGAACCAAAGGCTGAGAGAATGTGCTGACTGCAGACACCTAACACCAATTTCAACAATTAGAAGGATTCGCCTGCAGTGCTCTGGTTTCACTGCGCGGCGTTAGTAACTTCCACAGCTTCTGCCCACTGGAGGTCACTGTTACACTGCAGTTCCAGAGACAAGCCTCAGTGTGCTGTGAAAAAGCAGCTAGCTCGTGTTATCTATCCAGTCTGCCTGTATTTACATCTTTGTGCCTAGATTCTATGTCAATTTACTCAATAAAGAATTGGAATGAATACCAAAACAATAATTAAATGTGAAATATAATAACATATAAAAAACTTCAGATAATGTGAAGATCATACAAACTGTTCTTAGAAAATTCATCAGAGGTGACTTGTTTTGAAACTTAATTTTAAAACATTTAATTTTAAAAAGTAAATTCCAGTAAAACTTTCTATAAATAAACTGAGCTGCCTGTGTCATGTGTTGGGCAAGTTGATCCATTCAAAAAGAAATGTCATGGTATCTAGTTGCATAACTTTGGGCAAGTTCCTGGCTTCACTAAGCCTCAGTGTACTTATCTCTAAAACAGAGGTAATAATTATACCAAATTCATGGGGCAATTCTGAGGATTAACTGAGGTGCTGTATGAAAAGTGCTTATCAGAATGCCTAGAACACAATAAACACAATATAAATGTTAGTAATCATTATTATCCATGGAGTTCAGCGGGATAGTGCCTACAAGGTTAAACTGAGTTCATATTTGTAAAGCTCTTAGCACAGAGTCTGGCACAGAGTGAGGACCACTTACATGTTTGTTAAACAAGTAAATAGACCCAAGTTTAATGCATAAATAAGTAATGCAAAAACAGCCTGAAGAATGTAGAAACTTGCCCTGGCTGGGTAGCCCTCAGCTGGTTGGAGCATTGACCCAATACACCAAGATTATGGGTTCGATCCCCAGTCAGGGCACATACAGGAATCAACCAATGAATGCATAAACAAGTGGAACAACAAACTGATGTTTCTCTCTCTCTCTCTCTCTCTCTCTCATATCTCTATCTCCACCTCTCTCTCTCTCTCAAAAATCTATTCAAAAAAGAATGTAGAAACTCATTCATATCATACTATCAATTCACCATGCTCATTCTAGAAGGTTAGAAATTAGACTGAACACTTGTAATTATCCATTTTTAAATTTCTAAATAACTAGAAATTTCCAAGTAGTCAAATGAAAGACTTTATATATAAAACACCTCTATATATACATGTTGAGCTGCAGACTAAAAGGAAAGAGCAATTTGCAGCCCAAATATGTATCCTGTGTTCACCCTTTAAATAAATTATCATGTTTTATCAGATTCTGCTTCTTTTTGAGACTATCAGTAACCTTAGTAAATGAAACTTCTTGCATCTTTGAGCTCCAAGTATCTGTCCTTCAAACCAGAGTTGTATTTGTCAATAATTATGGGAGAATCCCAGCTGATCTAATGCTGAGTCTTTCATGCGGTAGGTGGCTCAGTAATTCTTTTTTTTTTTAAACTGAATGTATGTATATATTTTTTAAGATTTTATTTTTATTTATTTTTAGAGAGAAGGGAAGGGAGGGAGAGAGGGAGAGAAACAGCAATGTATGGTTGCCTCTCACATGGCCCTCATGGGGACCTGGCCCGCAACCCAGGCATATGCCCTGACTGGGGATCAAACCAGGACCCTCTGGTTCCCAGCCCATGCTCAATCCACTGAGCTACACCAGTCAGGGCGCTCAGTAATTCTTTATTGAGTAAATTAATGTAGAATCCAGACACAAAGATTTAAATAAATACTGAGGCTTTAATATAGTCTGATTAGCCCTGGCTGGTGTAGCTCAGTGGATTGAGCATGGGTTGGGAACCAGAGGGTCCCGGTTCGATTCCCAGTCAGGACACATGCCTGGGTTGCAGGCCAGGTTCCCAGTGAGGGCCATGTGAGAGGCAACCATACATTGCTGTTTCTCTCCCTTTCTTTCTCCCTCCCTTCTCTTCTGTCTAAAAATAAATAAATAAAATCTTTAAAATACATATATATACAGTCTGATTAAATACATTTATGTTCCAACTTCATCAAGTACATTCTTAAGCAAAACTGGCTCTTTAAAAAACAAAAACTTTGAGTGCCTAATGGTGAAAAAAAAATGCTATGATTACTAGTGTACTTTGGTGCCACTCCTTTATTTTGTGCTGAGGTGCCAGTAGTTTTACCCACAATTTTCTGTTCTTCATTAGTGCAAATTTCAAGGCAGGAGAACAGGCAAAAATATTAGAATTATTTTCAAAATAGTTTTGGCCTTGCAGACCTCTGAAAGAGTCTTATGTCTTACCCCTCAGGGGGTCCAAGGCCCTCACTTTGAGAAATGTTGCTGTTGTGGATGATGTCCCAGTAAAAGACAGTCTGGACAATGTAGATTCATCAAGTGTTTCCCTAGCCTGTGCCGGTCTCTTTTTCCCTGGCAACTGGGAAAATGCCAAGAGCTCTTGGGAGCTTCCTTGGGGTTCAGGCCGGAGTGGGTAAAGAGCATTTTCTGAGACCACACTAATGAGACTCTCTGAGGCTCTCTCCAGAGAACTGAAGAGGCTTGAGTGATTCAGGGAAGTGGTAAGGTCTTTGGCAGATTCTGGGAAATTTAGAATTTCCAAATAAAAACTTCACCTCCTGCTGTTTCCTCCTTTTTCTTTCCACTAGTTGTTCTAGGGAGCTCGAAACATTTTTCAGAATCTGAAAGCATCCAGGAGACTAAATATATGCTAGACTCAACGATACCCAGGCTGAAATGGGTCAGCAGAACTGAGAGATGCTCTGGAACAGGCCCAGGGTGATAGGACAGCACTACCTAGAGGTGAATTATTCTGCCCCATAAGCACTCCGCAGTTAAAAATTCCAGGAGTTACCTACACCTCGGCATATCAAAAACAATGGAGCAAAAACTCCACTTAAACTGTATGGCTCGAAGTGAGAAAATGGCATTATAAAATGTTTACATTGTACAGAAGGTTGAGCCCTTTCTCAAGGACAGAGAAAAAATACATTATGAATTAAAATCTTGTCTTTAAAATTTATTGTTATATTTACCCATTATCCTAATTTAGTTCAGATAAGGCTTAAACTGTATAAAAAATATAAGAATATAACTTTACATCCTTGTTCACTGCTTACATTTGGAATGCAAATACTACAAGCTAAAAGTCAACTAACTAAACAAGTCAGAGTTTTGGCTCACACACCCCTCATTTCAGGCCTGGTCACTACCTTTGCTGACACCTGGCCACAGACAGGAGCATTAAACCTGAGCTCCCAGAATGACATCTTCAGGAAATTTGTCTTAGAGAAGGAGCCTGAGGCACAGGAAAGTTAAGAAGCAGGATGCTCCTACGTAGAAAGAGGTGGCACAAAAGCAAGAGGCCAGCAGGCCTTGTTGATGGTCAGCCATCCTGCGAGGTGCACTGGCTGACCCAGAGTCTGCCCGGATCACTGAGGTCCTGTGCCCACATGGGAAAAGGCCAATGAGGAACCTGGACAATGACTATGCAAAGTGCTGCCCACCTCTTCTGTGGTGAAGACTGGCTCTGACAAAAGAAAACATGGAAACAGCAACATAGAAAATGTGATTGGAAGGCAATTCTGATTTTAAGAAGGGGTAGTCCCTTGACGTCACAAATATTGAGCAAGTAGATTTGGCCTCTCTTGGACTTTGAGTTCCCCCTTCAGAGAGGATTTGAATGAGCTGAGGTCCAAGGTGTCTCAAGGCTGTGTTTCTCATGTTCCTAATCTTTGAGTCATAGCCTTCATGATAGAACACAGGCCTTTCATATCTATTCATTATGTAAACACCACAATAACATGCGCTCGTGAAAATCCCTGATTGCATGAAGTCATGAGCAATTGATTATGTGCTAGTTTGTGCTGGTATACAAATAATCATCTATCATCTTTACACAATCAATGGACTAGAAAATCAAACATTTTTCCCTAATTAAAAGTTATGAGGTTGAAGCGTTGCCTGGGACCCTGATAGGAGCCAATATTCACTCATATGAAGTTGAAAATTCCATAGGGTTAGTCAACCCATGAGACAGCCCTTGACTAGTAGGGATGGCACCAGTAAGTCAGGGCCCCCCTCAATCCTATGTATGAATAGATCTGAGGTCACCCCCCAGCAGTGGTCAGCTTGGCAATGTGACTTTGTTGGGACTACCCTTCTTCCCTATTTCACAATCCTCAGGCTCCCACTCCTATTCTCTGAAGTCAGTTCTCCAAACAAACCATCTACACACATGCTTTTGTCTCAGCTCTGCTTTCTGATGGAACCTCAGAAGTGACAATATGGAGAACAATTGTCCAAGCACATAAAAAGCACTAAATACACTTTATCTGTTATCTATTTTCTATGTGTCTGCTATGTAGAGAGAAGAGTTCGGATCTCTCTTCTCTCCACTGCTAACTGCTTATCACCAGTTTCTCTGGTCTTTGTTATTGTCACTACACAGCAGACATAAAATGAGAAACAAAGTTGAAAGAGCCAAATGGCACAAGGTGGAGACATGGAAATAGCTTCCACCAGGTGATTTTGGATTACCTCATTGTTAGGGATTTGGGGTTAACTAACAAAACCACTTTCAAAATTTGCATGTATGCTTGTGTGTTGTTATATATTTCAAAATTTAGAATAAGCACATCAAAACCATGATTTTGCTTATTGCTTCTGCTAATATTTTTAAAAGGCTTTACATATAAAAATAATTAATAGGGGTAAAATTAGTATGCGGGTATAGCAAAAGTCAAAATGGAGATATGTGAAAAACTTAAGTTTGGGAAACACTAATAGATCAATGTGCTTTTCACAACCATAATGTTTTAGGTAAGTTGATTGTGGACATTTATGAATTTTGTTATCAAGTATGTTATATATTTTCTTACCTAGGGACAAAGACTTGGTGTGCAATATTTATATTTTTTACTATATACCTTTAACTTTTAGAAGAAGAAAATAAGATATTTTCTCATATTACACCCAAATAACGTAGAACTTTCAAGGATTTCAATTATCCTGAAAACGTGAAATGACACAAACATGATCTGTGTGTTTGGCACAGCACACCCAGAATTACATGGACAGGTATCTGTTCCCAGTTATGGAAAAACCTTTCAATTGTTTTATATCCTGAATGGACAAACAACCCAATTAAGAAATGGGAAAGGACTTGAACAGCCGCTTCTTCAAGTAGGATATACAGAGTGCCCAGAGACATATGAAAAGATGCTCAGCATCACTAGCCATCAGAGAGATGCAAATTAAAACCACAATGAGATACCACTCCACACTGGTGAAAACAGCCATCATAAATGAATCAACAAACAGCAAGTGCTGGTGAGGTTTTGGAGAAAAGGGAACCCTAGTGCACTGTTGGCGGGAATGCAGACTGGTGAAGCCACTGTGGAAAACAGTATGGAATTTCCTCAGAAAACTAAAAATGGAACTGCCTTTTGACCCAGCAATACCACTGCTGGGATCAAATCCTAAGAATCCTGATACACCAATTCAAAAGAACCTATGCACCCCAATGTTCATAGCAGCACAATTTACAATAGCCAAGTGCTGGAAGCAACCTGAGTGCCCATCAGAAAATGAGTGGATCAAGAAACTATGGGACATTTACACAACGGAATTCTATGCAGCAGAGAGAAAGAAGGAGCCTATACCCTTTGCGACAGCATGGATGGAACTGGAGAGCATTACGCTAAGTGAAATAAGCCAGGCAGTGAAAGACAAATACCATATGATCTCACCTATAAGTGGAAACTAATCAACAAAACAAACAAGCAAGCAAAATACAACCAGAGACATTGAAATAAAGAACAAACTGACAGTAACGGGAGGAGGGGGAGGGAGAGGGCGGGGATAATGGAGGATAATAGGGGAAGAGCCACCAATGAACATGTATAAAGGACACATGGACAAAGTCAAAGGGGGTAGGTTCAAGGATGGGAGGCAGGGATGGGTGGGGTGGTGGGGAATGGTGAGGTGAAAATGGAGACAACTGTACTTGAACAACAATTAAAAAAAGAAAAAGAAAAAATAGTTTATTTTATATTGTATTTTACAGTTAGAAGTTGCAAAAACTTTTTTAAATGCACATCAATGCACTCTTCATTAGGCCATATATGTTGCTGATCTTTTCACTGGGAAATACTGTGAGGGTTATAGTTTCATATCTTGGATGAATAACATTCTTTTCCATTTGGAAGATGAGAACTCTTCTAGTATTTCCCATAGGAGATATGTTAAACAGCCATAACGTATGAATGCCTGGGCAATGATAATGAAGTCTGAAAATGCAAACCTAACCATGATGTTAGGTCAGATCGAAAGAGACTTATAGTGTTTCATAACATCTTTTTTTTTTTTTTTTAAAGAAAGTCATTTCTGTCCATATTTCTCCCAACTTTTTAACTCTGTCCTCAAGTAAGATAGATCAAATGATAAACCATTTCAAGATTTGGCCATTTCTCTGAACGTGAACTTAATGGTCCAGAGATACTTACTGTGTCAGGGTCCCCTGGAAAGGCTCACAGACATTAGGAAAGCCCAACTCCTAGGGCTCAGTCCTCTAAATACCATGAAGATACTGAATTGATGGTTTCTTGTTGAATAAGGCATAAATACAGTATTTATATGCAGGGTAGGGCAAAAGTAGGTTTACAGTTGTTCATATGGAAAATAATACAATAATTAATAAATAATAATACAAGAATAAACCCTGTTTCATGTAATCACACCTGTAAGCCTGCTTTTGCCCCACTCTGTATTGGTGGCATCAGAATATATTGCCCAACTGACCTGGAGAATTCTTCTTTTTTACTGTAAATCATGCATTCTCAATGAGGGTGATATCACCCCCAAGAGGGTAAAAATTGATTCTTTAGGAGGGGTAAGAAAAACTTACTTTTTATGTGTAAAGTACAGATATACCTTTAATACCTAAACAAATATACAGTCTATCTATGGTATTAAGATGTCATAGAAAGGGTTCAACTAGAGGGAAAAAAACAAAAGTCTCTGGAAGTGAAGCAGGTAATGAAAAAAAGTTGAGGAACTCTACTGTAAATCCACATCCTATAGAAACAGTGATTCAGACTGTTTTCTGTGGCATCTTCTAAACTGTCTTATATTATTTTAAAAACAACTTATTCTATGTTAATTGATAAAAAGAATTAAATATGAAGAATGAAGTGTTTTTCCAGATCCAAATACCCTCTTAGAAAGTGCTAAAATCCCTAGAATCTGAATTGTTTTTCTTCTTTCAGAATTCTACTATTATCCTGGCTGAATTCCATTCCTGAAATAGCTATGGTATCAAGTGAAAGGCATTGTCAGGCAAGGTTCAAAGGAAAAGGCATAGAAGGCTGTGCTAGATAGCGTTCTCAGTACAGATCATTCTTCAGATACTGTTTTTGCCATAGTCTTCTTAATAAGGGAAAAGAAAGTTTTGCTTTTGTGTTATTTTCATAATTAAGCCATATAAGAAGTAGAAGACTAAAGAGATGTTCACATTATTTTTAGTTCTTACAAGCAAAAACTGACCACCAACTTTAATATGTACCAGGAATGGCAGTTTTAAGGTTCCCTGAAAGTCGGTGCACTTGTTAGAAATGTTGAAATGTGCCAGCAACCACTATTATCCCTGTTGCTCTCCTGAGAGGGCATTCTTGAGCATGCATGCCAGCCCCTTTGTCAGGCACCACTTCCTGATTGGAAACATTCAAATAGAACAGTAAAATGAATCTTAGTTAAAAGTGATATTACTACCTGTGTGTCCTCAAGAGCAGGAGCCTGTCTGCTGCCTCTCCGTGTCATCATGGACCGGAACACACACCAGAGCAAAGAAGATGAGATGAAGCACACACTACCTACAAGCCAAACGTCTTTCTTTCTAAGTGGTGACTCCATTCTCTGAGAGTCGCTAGAGAAAAAGTCACTTGGCTTATATGGTCCTTCCCTCCCCTGATCTAGCACAAGCACATTTCCATGCAATCAGTTCTTATGTGTTCTGTTTTCAGGAGTAGGCAATGCCAGATCACAGACGGTTCTTGCAGAAGCCTGTAAGAGATGTTTCCAGTTACATGATCCACAGATAATCTGCCTCTTTAAAAGGAAAAATATGATGGTCTGTGTAACAGATCTGAAACAGGTGCAGGGTCAGAGAGATCTGTGGTGACAATTGACACCAATGCAAAAGAGCTTGTCCCCAGTTCAAGGACGATTAATAAAGAAGTAGGGGTGGGGAAATGTAACTTTAAAAACTTACAGAACTTCCATCCTCCTCTGCATTATTTTGAGATCTAAGCTATAGTCTCTTTTTTATTGTTATTCAATTACAGTTGTCACCTTTTCTCCATATTACTCTCCCCTTGCCCACACACATCCACCTCCTACATTCAATCCTCCCCACTATTGTCTTTGTACATGGGTCCTTTTCACATGTTCCTTGATGAACCTTCCCCTTCTTTCCCCTGTTATACCACTCTCCTCTCCCCTCTGGTTATTATCATGTGTTCATTATTTCCATTTCCCTGGTTGTATTTTGCTCTCTTGTTTGTTTTGTTGATTAGTTTCCACTTATAGGTGAGATCATCTGGTATTTGTCTTTCACTGCCTGGCTTATTTCACTTAGCATAATGCTCTCCAGTTCCATCCATGCTGTCATGGAGAGTAGGATTTCCTTCTTTTCTTTCTGCTGTGTAGTATTCCACTGTGTAAATGTACCACAGTTTTTTTATCCACTGGTTTACCAATGGGCACTCAGGTTGCTTCCAACACTTGGCTGTTGTAAATTGTGCTGCTATGAACATTGGGGTGCATAGGTTCTTTTGAATTGGTGTATCAGGATTCTTAGGGTTTGATCCCAGCAGTGGTATTGCTGGGTCAAAAGGCAGTTCCATTTTTAGTTTTCTGAGGAAATTCCATACTGTTTTCCACAGCAGCTGCACCAGTCTGCATTCCCACCATAGTGCACTAGAGTTGCCTTTTTTCCACATCCTCGCCAACACTTATTTCTTGATTCATTTATGATGGCTGTTTTCACCGGTGTGAAGTGATATCTCATTGTGGTTTTAATTTGCATCTCTCTGATGGCTAGTGATGCTGAGCATCTTTTCATATGTCTCTGGGCCCTCTGTATGTCCTACTTGGAGAAGCGGTTGTTCAGGTCCTTTCCCATTTCTTAATTGGGTTGTTTGTCTTCCTGGAGTGGAGACATGTGAGTTCTTTATATATTTTGGAGATCAAACCTTTATCTGTGGTATCATTGGCAAATATATTTTCCCATACAGTTTGTTCCCTTTTCATTTTGCTGATGTTTTCTTCAGCCAGGCAGAAGCTTTTTGATTTGATGAAGTCCCATTTGTTCATTCTTTCCTTTATGTCCCTTGGACATATCAGTGAAAATATTGCTACATACAATATCTGAAATTTTACTGCCTATATTCTCCTGTAGGGCTTTTATGGTGTCGTAACTTATATTTAAGTCTTTTATCCATCTTGAGTTTATTTTTGTGTATGGTGTAAGTTGGTGGTCAAGTTTCATTTTCTGCACGTAGCTGTCGAGATCTCCCAACACCATTTGTTGAAGAGGCTATTTTTATTCCAGTTTTTGCTCCCATTCCCTTTGTCGAATATTAATTGACCATAGAGACTTGGGTTTATCTGTGGGCTCTCTATTATGTTCCATTGATCTATGTGTCTGTTCTTATGCCAGTACCATTTTTTTTATTACAACAGACTTGTAATATGGTTTGATATCAGGTATTATGATCCTGCTTACTTTGTTCTTTCTCAAAATCGCTGAGGCTATTCGGGGTCGTTTATGGTTCCATATAAATTTTTAAAATGTTTATTCTATACCTGTGAAATGTCATTGGTATTTTAATGGGGACTGTGTTGAATCTATACATTGCTTTGAGTAGTATGGACATTTTAATAATGTTAATTCTTCCAATCCATGAACATGGTACATACTTCCATTTATTTGTGTCTTCTTTAATTTTTCTCTTCAGTGTTGTTTAGTTTTCTGAGTACAGGTCTTTTCCACCTTGGTTGGGTATATTCCTAGGTGTAAAAATTCTTTTCACACACATGGAGAAATGCCACCCCGGGAATCCACGCATATTGAGCACGGCTCCGCGTAAAGAACTACTCCCATGTGGGCTTGCATGATCCATGCCCATGGAAAAAGGAATTCTTTGAAGGGAAAATGGGTTAACATGCTTTTTAATTTTCTTAACTTGCTGGGACCCTTCCTCCCCTCCCCCACCCCCCCAGTCAAGGGGATTATGCTAATGGATGCTTGGAATTCCTACTGGCACTAATGTTTACCTTCCTGAATAACCAGCTCACTTATCTATCCCCTGTATCTGCATGACCTTGCTGAAAACCCCTGTTCTGCATAAGCTCATGAATAATCAATCCAATGTAAATATGTCCTAAAGCTTCTAATAAAAAGCCCAGCTGAGCTACGCCTGGGGCCTTTCCAAGATATAGGGAAAGACCCATAGCATCGGAACTCCTTCTCAAAGCGTGTCACTGGGTGAGTTTGATTCATGCATTCGGTAGCAGTCACCATGGATTTTGCGGGATGAAATCCGCAACACCTAGGTACTTTATTTTCTTGTTGCTTTGGCAAATGGGATTTTTTTCCTGACTTCTGTTTCTGATATATTGTTGGTATACAAAAATATCCTGCTGTTTTGCCAAATTCAGGTATTAAGTCAAGTAATTTTTTGTGGAGTCTTTAGGGTTTTCTATGTACACTATCATGTCATCTGCAAACAATGATAGTTTTACTTTCCAATTTGGATGGCTTTTATTTCTTTTTGTTGTCTGATTACTGTAGCTATAATTTCCAATACTATGTTGAATAGAAGCAGGGAAAGTGGATATCCTTGTCTTGTTCCTGATCTTATTGGGAAAGCTTTTAGTTTTTGCCTATTGTGTACAATGTTGGCTGTAGGTTTTGTGTATATGGCCTTTATTATGTTGAAGTATTCTCCCTCTACTCCCACTTTGCTCAGTGTTTTTATCATAAATGGGTGCTGCACTTTATCAAATGCTTTTTCTGCACCTCTTGATATGATTGTGTGATTTTTGCCTTTTCTTTTGTTTATGTCTTGCCTGGGATGAATCCCACTTGATCATAGTGTACAATCTTTTTAATATATTGCTGGATGCAGTTTGCCAACATTTTGTTGAGGATTTTAGCGTCCATGTTCATCAGCAATATAGGCCTGCAGTTTTCTTTCTTTGTTGTGTCTTTATCTGGTTTTGCTTTCAGGATGATGCTGGCCTCATAAAAAGGGTTTGGGAGTCCTCTCTCTTCTTGAATTTTTTGGAATAGCTTGAGAAGGATAGGGGTTAGCTCTTTCTTAAATGTTTTTTTTTTAATAATTACTTTATTGTCATTCAATTACAGTTGTCTGCATCCTCTCCCCTCCCCTCCCCCTAGTCCCTCCAATCCCACCTCCCTTCCCTGCTTCCCTCCTCCCCCTTGGTTCTGTCCATGTGTCCTCTATAGTGGTTCCTGAAAACCCTTCTCCCCATTGTCCCCTCCCCGCTGGCTACTGTTAGATTGTCCTTAATTTCAATGTCTCTGGTTATGTTTTGCTTGCTTTTTGCTTTTGTTGATTATGTTCCAGTTAAAGGTGAGATCATATGGTATTTGTCCCTCACCACCTGGCTTACTTCACTTAGCATAATGCTCTCCAGTTCCATCCACGCTGTTGCAAAGGGTATAAGCTCCTTCTTCCTCTCTGCTGCATAGAATTCCATTGCGTAAATGTACCATAGTTTCTTGACTCACTCATCTTTCTTAAATGTTTTGTAAAATTCTCCTGTGAAATTGTCCAGTCCACAGCTTTTGAGTGCCAGTAGTGTTTTGATTGTGCTTTGATTTCACCAGCTGTTATTGGTATGTTCAGGCTGCTTCTTCATTCAGTTTTGGAAGATTATATTTTTCTAGAGATTTGTCCATTTTGCCCAGGTTTTCATTTCTTGGCGTATAGTTTTTCATAGTAATTTCTTACAATCCTTTGTATTTCTGTGGTATCAGTTGTAATTTCTCCTTTTCCATATCTGATTTTATTTATTTGGGTCCTCTCTCTTTTCTTCTTGATGAACCTGCTTAAAGGCTTGTCAATTTTGTTTATCTTTTCAAAGAACAAACTCCTGGATTTAGGGGTCCTTTGAATTGCTCTTTTAATCTCTGCATCATTTAATTCTGCTCTGATCCTTTTACTGATTCTTAATAATTCTGATTATTTCCTTCCTCCTACTCTCTCTGTGCTTTGTTGTTGTTCCCCCAGTTGTTATAGCTGTAGCGTTAGACTGTTTATTTGAAATGTTTCTGTCATTTTAGGTAGGCCTGTATGGCTACAAACTTCCCTCTCAGGACTGCTTCTGCTGTGTCCCATGGGTTTTGGATTGTTCTGTGTTCATTTTCATTCATTTCCAGAAAATTTTTGATTTCTTCCTTGATCTCATACTGAACCCATTCATTGTTTAATAGCATGCTATTCAATCTCTATGAATTTGGTTGGTTTCTACTTCAAGCCATTGTGGTCCGAGCAAATGCTTGATATGACTTCAATTTTTTAATCTGTTGAGGCTTGTTTTGTGTCCTATCATATGGTCTACCGTTGACAATGTTCCATGTGCATTTTAATAAATGTGTATTTTGCTTCTTTGGGATGAAAGGTTCTATATATATCAGTTAAGTCCATTTCATCTAAGGCATTATTCAATGCCACAATATCATTGCTGATATTTTGTTTGGAAGATCCATCCATTGTTGACAGTGGGAAGTTAAAATCCCTTAGTATAATTGTGTTGCTGTCTATATCTTTTTTTGAAGTCTTCCAAGATTTTCCTTATATATTTGTGTGCTTCTATGTTGTGTGCGTATGTTTATGTCTTCTTGATAGATTCTTCCCTTGAGTACTATAAAGTGTCCTTCTAGGTCTCTTTTTATAATTTTTGTTTTGAAGTCTATCTTGTCTGATATAAGTATTGCTACCCTGGCTTTTTTTTTCCTGCCCATATGCTTGGAATATTTTTTCTAGCTCTTCACTTTCAGTCTGTGTAGGCCTTTTGTTCTGAGGTGGGTCTCTTTTAGGTAGCATATGAGCAGGTCATGTTTTCTTATCCATTCAGCTACCCTATGTCTTTTGATTGGAGCATTTAACCTATTTACATTTAAGGTTATTATTGATAGGTACTTATTCATTTCCCCCCGCCTTTGTACCACTGTTCCTCTCTCTCTCACTCCTTTTCTTCATCTATCAAAGCAGTCCCTTTAGCATCTCTTGCAATGCTGGTTTGTTGCAGGTGTATTCTTTCAGTTTTCTTTTGTTTGGGAAACTCTTTATTTTGCCTTCCATTTTAATTGAGAGCCTCATTAGGTAGAGTAGTCTTGGTTGCAGGCCTTTGCATTTCATTACTTGGAATATTTCTTGCCATCCCCTTCTTGCTTGTAGTGTTTCTGTTGAAAAATCCATTGCTAGCCTTACCAGAGCTCCCCTGTTTGTTACCATCTGTTTCTCCCTTGCTGCTTTTAAGAGTCTGTCTTTGTCTTTGAGTTTTGACACTTTAATTATAATGTGTCTTGCAGTGGGTCTCTTAGGGTTCATCTTGATTGGGACCCTCTGAACTCTTGGACTTGCATGACATTTTCTCTCATTAGGTTAGGGAAGTTTTCTGTCATTATTTTTTCAGCAGGTTTTCTATCACTTGTTCCTTTTCTTCTCCTTCTGGTATTCCTATTATTCTAATGTTGCTGCATTCCATGTTGTCCTGAAGTTCCCTTAGGCTATCCTCATACTTTTTGAGTCTTTTTTTCATGTTCTTGCTCTACCTGTGTATTTCTTACCACCTTGTCTTCCAGTTCACTCATTCGGCCCTCTGCTTCATCCAGCCTGCTTCTGATTACTTCTAGTGTACTTTTTGTTTCAGATATTGGATTCTTCATTTCTTCCTGGTTCTTGTTTATACTTTCTATTTCATTTTTCATGCTGCTGTACTTCCCACTCAGTTCCTTGTAGTTTCTCTGTGAGTTACTTGAGCACCCTTATAACCATTCTTTTGAATTCTATGTCTGATAGTTTGCTTGCCTTCATTGCATTTAGCTCTTTTACTGGGGATTCTTCCATTCCTTTTGATTGGGGATTCTTTCTTCACCTCCCCATTTTAGGTTACTCTTTTTTTGTTTCTGCATTTCCAGATGCTCTGCTTTGCCAGCTGTCTTTGTAGGTTGAACTTCTGTGATAGGGGTTCTACAGGACTCAGTGGTATGGTCTCTTTGCTCTCCCTGTCTGGATACTCTAGGGTTGCCCATTCTCCTGCTTGTGTGGGCTCTCTTGTTGTACTTGGTCTTTACCTGTTGGTAAATTCTTTGTTGGTGGGTCCTCCCCTTGAGCAGGCTTACTGGTAGTCACAACTCCCACCTTTTCTTGCATGCTATTGCACAGGTGTTGGTTAACAAAGCAGTATTACCAGACAACCAAACCTATGTCAGCAAAAAGAACCTCCTACCACATCCGCAACCTCAACCACAATTGAAGTAAGAACAATAAAGGTGATGAGAGATTGTGGATATTATAACACATGAAAAAGGGAATATGAAATGAGTAAAAGAGGAGAAAAAGTTATTGCATAGTAAGAGGGAGGAGAATTAATGAGTTAGATAGAATTGAGGTGAAGAAAGGGAGAGAACAAAATTTAACACATAAGTAAAACACAAAAGGGCAATGGGAACAATGGGGTAAGAAAAGGGAAGAGTATATTATGAGGTTTGAAGTAAAATTGAAAAGATATTGGACCAATGAGAGCAAAATTTCAGAAAAACCACAGCAGGGTTGACAGCAGTGGCATCTGAATGAGTTTTATAAAGGTGGAATGGGAATAAGAATATTGTAGGAAAGCAAAAAGTGCATATGAGATGTATACAGTAAAGAAAAATGATTTTGAGGAGATGGGGGAAGCAAACTAATAAGAGCAAAGAGTAAAGCCCAGGTTGAGAGAGGGTTAAAAAATGAGAAAGAGAGAGAGAAAACAATGAAATAAAATTCCTCACTCAACTGGTCAGAGACAGGAGAAGGTGAAATGGAGTAAGACAGAGGGAGAGTATTCTAAGGGATTTAAAGTACAAACAAATAGTGAACAATTAGGAGTTCCTTTGGAGAAGTACGGTGATAACCATGGTATTTCACCCAACTAGCCATTGTTTATAAAAGGTGGAAAAGAAATAAGACTCTTGTAAGAGGGGAAAAATAATGTGAGCTGACTTAAGAAAGAAGAATGCTTATGTGAGGTTAGATTGAGGAGAAATAGTGAGAGTAAGAGATAGAAACTTGGCATAGTGTGAGAGAAAATAAAGTTTACACCAACAGTAGTAAAGCTCAGGAAGATGTCGAAATGGATTAAAGTTAGGTAAGGGTACTGTGTGGGATTTGGAATAACAATAGTATGATAAAGAAATATATAATCCGAATAAAAAGTAGAAGACCAAGAGTAGTGAGTTATTTGGAATATGAGTGAAGTGAAAGAATAAAAATTAAAATGCCATATGAAAGGGAGAATTTAAAAAACAAGACAAACAAGGAACTAAACAAATGGAAAGAAGAAAGAAATTTTTTAAAAAAACATGCAAGTTCTGATGAAGAGCAAAGTGAAATTTGTCTCAGCTGTTGGTTTTCGCCTTCTGACTTCTTTCTGGATCTGTCTCTGGTTTTCTCTCAGCTCTAGGTCTTGCTGTCTTACTCTTAAAAAAAAAAAGCCTCCTGCTGATTGTATGCGGGTAGCTTTTATCACGTGCTAACAGTTGGCGTGGACCATTTTTGCTAATGTTTTGCGCAAATGTTCAGTAAAATTACGATAACTTTAGTTTTACATATTTTTTCAATGAAACTTTTTGTGATTTACTATAAAATGTATACTGCATTATTTTTCTTAAATTTTAAACAGATAAATACTGGAAAACTCACTGGAAATTGAAATTAATAAAATATGTAAAAATTCCGATTTATTGAAAATATTTTGGAAAAAAGTACGTAAAATGTGTAAAAAAAGAAAGAATGAAGTTTTCTTTCTTAAACTTCATTGTAAAAAAAGAAGAATGAAGTTTTAATAGTGTTTTTTTGTGTGATAATCGTTAAAACATACATGCATACATAATTCACCATTGTATGTGTTAGAGACCCAAATTTTGTCCTTTGGAATTCGTATGTCTGCATGTTAGCATCCCTTTAGAGCAATAAAAAAGTATAAAAATAAATGTATTTATACGTTACCCGCATTCTACCGCTAGTCTATAAAAAACGTATTTATACATGTCCCGTGCTCTACTACCAGTCAATGTAAAACGTAGAAATATGTTTCCCGCATACAATGTGCCTGCCCAGCTGGTTTTGCAGATCTTCCTGGTTCCTGCAGGCAGTTGGGTTCTGCAAGGATGGGGGCTTAGTCTGGGCTACAATAATCGCAGGTGCCCAGTTTCCAGTCAACACTCCCAGAGCACTGTGCTGTGCACATTCTGCACTCTGTACAGTTGCTCCAGGCTGGCCCCAATAAGCCACTTCCCTTTGCACCCTTTTAATCAATCCATGAGGTGCCCTGAATGGAAGCAAATCACTCCCACACCCCTCCCTCTTTGTTGGCTTCCCACTGAACACAGGTCCCTGCACAGTGCGCCTCAGTTCCCCTCTTGAAAAAAGTCTCTGTTGGCGTCACTGCCACTCCAAGCCATCCCTCAGCTTTTCACACACTCCAACTCTCTGGCAAGTCCAGAGTCTATCTAGGTCACAGCCAGTGCAGCCCACCTCCTCTCCCAGTTCCAGGTGCCACCTGAATCCCCCAGATTTTCTGGAACTATCCTGGCCAGCGACCACCACCCCAGCCTGGATAAGTCACTGGCTATGTGTGTGCTTGTTGTCTTTTTTAACAACCCCCAAACCCAGTGACTATGCGTCCAGGTCTCCCCTGACCACCCTGGGAGGGGTAGAAGCTGCTAGGCTGCTGTCACTGACCTGGTTCTCCTCCAATGTCCCCGCCGGCAGCCCCAGTCTCTGGTACCAGGCCCTGAGACCTTCCCTGTTAGCCTAACAAACCTCCTTACCACCCATTTTGAAGCATCCCCTGCACACTTTGGCTTCCAAACTTCATATCAGCTAAGATTCTGTTGGCTGTTCACTTTGTTTTTCAGAAGATCAGTTAAGTGCCCTATTCAGTGCACAAGCAAGTGGGCTCAAGTCCCACCTACTCCACCACCATCTTCTCTCCTCAGGGACCCTTTACTTAACACCTAAGCTATAGTCTTTGTGAGCCACTGATGGTAAAATTTCATAGCAGTTAGTCAGGAAAGGTCCCCTGCTATTAAAAATATCAAATGCAATCAAAATAGGCAGATCCAGGTTTTTCTCCAACTTACTCTATGCTATTCACATCCTGCTATTAAGTGTTTTCTTTTGTTTGATCTTTGGAGCATTCGTACCAGGTATTTAAACATTCCAGAGGCTGTGAAGTCCTGCCTCTGTTAGGGTCATCCTTAGTTTCTACTCCCACACCTTTGCCTCGCTCTCCTGATTAGGACTATGCCTTCTGGATGGAGGATAAGTAAGTAGGGGTGTACTAGAAGGTGGGGAGAACCAGAGATGAGGCAGTAAGCATAGATAATCTTGGGCATAAAATGTAGAGGAATGTATAGCAAATGGGGGAAGGCAGAGGGAAGCAGACAGAACCCAATGGGAGAATGGAACTCTGGCTGCCCCCCAAAATCATCTGGCTCTTTTGTCTTTCATTAAGCAAATGATGTGTGTGTGTGTGTGTGTGTGTGTGTGTGTGTGTGTTAAACAGTAAATTAAATCTGAGGGAAATGCAGAAAGGGGGCTATTTATATAGGAAATAAAAAAGTAACAAAAGAAGAAATCCTGAATTTGATTTTACAAAAGCAATACTAATTATAGTTTTGAGTCATTTTCATTCATGAATTCATGGTATATACACAGTAGCTATTAAACTCATCACTCATATGTGGAAGATTAATTTAGGTTTTACTTGATTTCATCAGTGTATTGTGTATGTTTAGATCTAGTTTATTATGGCATATCTGCTAAAACCTTTTACAATTCTACACTGTTTAGGTAATTCTGAACACCCTTTAAATAGAACAGATAGAAAAAAATTCATTACAAAACGGGATAAAAAGGAAAGTAGAAAAATAAAATGAACAAATGTGCTAGAAAAGTAGAATATGGGGTATTTTATAAATCCAGTGGAGAAAAAATAAATGAAATAGAAAAATCTGGTTAAGAGCAGGAAAAGGAAAAGAATCTGAGCTTTACAAACCGTGTCAACAAACACAAGTTGTTAAATTTACAGATAGCTTGCTCTGTTGGGACTGGAAAGTAAAGACTTCCTAGAAAGAACTGCACTTCAAGCCTTCAAAACACAGCTTCCACATCACATAGTGTCTAAAAGGCAGAATAAATTCTTTCCAAAGAGAAGGTTTTTACTATGATTAGCAGTGCTAATCTTCTCAAAGAGAAATGAGATGAAAGAGGTAAATATATGGAGAAAATTATAGCAAGTGTGTTTTTTTTTTTAAATAATCCCTAGAAAGAAAAGAGTATAATTTACTGCATCCCCAAAAGAAGATGGAAATGTGTCAGTCTAGCTTTGTCTATGTACCCAATGACATCTGAGCTGCTGGAATGCCCTACTCCACCCACCCCCTGCCAAGGCCTGCTGGCTACCCTGGCACACACTGACTAAGCAAACAGGAGCTTCCAGCACAGGGCCTTGGCAGCCATGGAAAGGCGGAGAGGTCTCTGCCTCACATTCGTGTACCCACATATCCTCCACAAGGCAAGAAAGAGACAGGGAAATTTATTGCTGACATCTCTGGGCCCTTCGCCATTTACAAAGAAGAAACTGAATGGGACATGTGGAGCTACTAGGATTCCTTCCCATCTCCCACCCGCACTGACTGAAGAACCAGAGCCAGGAGGTTCAGGTTATACAGAGAACATCCAATTAATTGTGAAGGATGTTCTTTTAGGGTTCGTGAGGAACAACATTCTCAGTCTTTGCTTCAAAAATATCCTAAAATATTTGAAGACTAAATCATTTGGCTTCTAATATTTGAGAACAGTTCACCACAAAAACAATGCTTCCTTAGAATGTTCGTGTTTTAGCTTAGCACCATCTCACTCTTTAAAGAGGCTGTCTACTTATAAAAATTATATCAGAATCTGGAGAAAAGCAGTACTGGAAAAAGGATCAAATTCATATAAATTATTAAGATAGTTGGTTATTTCAAAGTTATCCAAGAAGAATATTTTATCTCTCTGTCCAGCAGAAATGAATGACCAGAAAAAGAAATCCTTCTGTTTGTTTGCACTGTAGCAGCTATGATGAGGAAGTCCTCCGTAGCTGACTGAAACGTTGCCTGTGGAAATTTCTTCTAGGTGTGTACATCTTGAACAAGATATTAACTCTCAGGGAAAGCAGAGAACTAAAAAAGCCTGAGTCTTGACCTCACTCAATTCTTCTCTACAGTATATCCTCTGCATTTTATACCAAACAGCTCTTTCATTCTATTGTTCATTAAAAATGACCTTTGTATCTGAACAGTAGCTGGACAAAAAAAGATCTTTCCCAAACCAGCTTAATAAGAATTAGTTGCTCTGATTAATAAAATAATGAATAATGATTCAATCAGAAGGGAGATTTCTTAAATAGATCTGTTCCTTCCACCAACATTTTTTTTTTATTGCCTACTATGTGCCAGTTACTGGGAAAGCAACGGGAAATGCAAGGGCAATAGATATGAGGTCCTGACCTTGAGGAGTAATACTAGAGAAAGGTGACAAACACATTCAAAATAATTGCTTGTGCTAGAATAAAGGCATAGGCAAAATGCTGTGAGGCCCACACGAGGCCAGGAAGTGCCTGTGTATGGATCTATGAGAGCGAACTGACTAAGCGAAGGTAGGGGAGGGGATTGTTGCTAACACTTATTAAATGCTTACTGTGGCAGCAGATGCTATGCTAAGTGCTTTCTATAAATTATCACACTTAATTGTCACAACAACTGTCACCCAACTATCCAGATGAGGCAGACCCTTGGTTGAGTTTAGTAACTTGCCAAAGATCAAGCAGCCACAATCAGGCTTCGCACCCGTGTGCGGCACAAATGAGGACAAGGGCGTGCCATCAGGCAAGCCTTGCTTATCCCTGTCTCTGACCGTCACTGTCAACAACTCTACCATCTACCCCGTGATTAAGATCTTCAAGAGATTTGAAACTTCTTCAGAGCAATTATACCCCTAGTGGTGGTTCTCAGAATTTCATGCCCAAATCCATCCTTTTAAATGATCCTTCTTAATTAATGTGTTTCCATAAATTTGCTTTCATAACTTTGAAGCCACTAACTACAATGTAACCTGCAGGTAGAGATGCCTATTCAAAGGCCTTCTAAGTACTTACCAAACGAAATTGTATAATTTACAATGCATAATCCTCAGTGAAACAAAATTAAAGCTTGCCTATTTATAAATGTTCCCTAATTCTACACTCAAGTGACAAAGTAGAATTTGAAAAGAGCCTGATAAATGGCTATCTTTATTGATGTATGTAAGAAAAGATAAGGCAGAATTAATACTTTCCAGGAGACTAAATTAGCACACAATTACCTCCTTATTTCCAGATCCTGAATCATGTTCACTAGAACTTTCTTCCAGAAGACATTTCATCTTCTCATCCTTGTCCAGGCACTGGAAGAAGGCCATTTTCTCCAGGTGGTTACTGCTGTAACACGTGGTGATTTCTTCTAGCCTCTTCACTTTTAATATCTTGGTGGAGAGTTTGATTAAGTTACTGTCTGGAGTGTGGTTTTCATCTCCCTCTGTCCCTGATTTGTAAATCAAGACGCAGTTGTGACTTTTGATTACACCTTCCTCTTGACTGTAAGGAAAGGAAACAAAGTTCTCATCACTCACATGTTTGACTTTTGGGAAAATGACCGGTGAAAATTTTGAAGTCTCTCCTGTTTAAAATAGAGACAGGATCCAAAAACAGGAAGAGAAATGTTAATATTAATATTGAGTTTCAAGTGATAAAACTTTAAAAGAAAAAAGTTTTTTCCCTACATGTTCCTACAAAAGCAAATAGTAAGAAGCAACCATAAACTTCACCAGGTAACAATATTTCCTCATTGCATAAAATAATATTTATATCAAGTGGCCAGTTTAAATGCAGAATATAAAGTTTCTTTGTATTTAATTGGAATTGAAGATTTTGCTTCTCTCATCCCTGGTAGGAAGGGCTTCCTGTGTAAAGGGTGTCAGATGCTTCCCCTGGGAGTTTTCCCCTCCTCTGGGAAATGGTCTCCACCAAATGAGTCATTTCCAGAGCCCTTCTCTGCCTACACTTTAAAATGTTTGGTGTTTATTTTTTAAAAAGAAATTTGTTTCCTTACAGCCCTCTCACATAGATAAGATACCCAGATACCTTTCTTTTTATCTTCATTAACAGCCCAGTACCATGGAGTTCAAATCCTTGTGCTTCTCTTGAAATACTTTCCTTATAAATTAGGTAAAACACATAATACTGCTTTGATACTGGAGATCTACATGCATGTATTGACACATCCCTTGATTAAGTGTGGGACACTGATTTGAATTTGTGGAAGCTTCCCACCACCAACTTCTGAGGCCCCCTGCTGGAGATTTTCTGAAAATTTCTTCTTCCAATTTTTGTCAATTTGAAATAATCTGTAATTATCTCCACAAAACTTCATCTTTCATTTTCTCAACTCATATAGTAAAACAATACATTGAGATTCAAATTATTTAAGATTCAGTGCTCTACAAAATTCAACTTAGCCACATGAAGATCTTACACACAAGCACACTAAAATGTAAACAGTATCAACCTGCATGCTATAAGACACATTATAGACCACTATTAGAATTCTTTCAAATTGCCTGGAAAAAACTCATTATTAAAATGAGAATAAAAATGCATGACTATTCCTAAGGCAAATTACAACTAAAATATAACATGTAATTGCAAATGATACTCAAGTTGAATCAGAAACCCACAAAAAAGTAACATATTAAAACAAAAGCTTAGGTCCAACATACAATAATTTTGAGAAAAATTAAATGTTAAACCCTACCTGGAGTCTGGTAAAACTTGTTATTTAAGGCAACGCGGAGAAAAAGAGAAGACATTTGAGAGGTTATAACAATTTTTTTAAAAAAATAGAGTAATTACCATTTATATGAGGACATCCTATGATTTTGACAACTCCAAGTGTAGAGTACAAGTTCTGACAGATAAAGGGAAGTTTTCCAGAGTTCAAAATAACTACACAATTGTATAGTGTAAGTCTTCACTGTCAGTCAGTAGAATTCTTCTGAAAAGACAAGTCTCCATTATGAAAAGGAGTATCCTCTCTCTCAAATGCCACTTTGAGCCCCTGTTTAAACTAATATGGTCCTTGATCTCATGTTGCTCAGCTGTTGCCTTCTTAGTCAGATAGGGAAGAATATTAATTTTAGACATCAGGCTTTTCAAGGCCAGTGGCTCCATTTCAGAGGTCAGGTAAGGAAAGGACAGACTGGGAGCAGTGGATGAAATATCACCTTCACCTTTTCCTCTCATCAGTGTGGCAACACTCTCAGAATTATAAAATTGCATTTGTCTTTGGCGATCATATGTCCAGGTATGCCGCCCCTTTCACATTCATGATTATGTAACTGCTCATTCCCAGACAGGAGGATCCTGGGTGAGGGAACCCCACAACCACCTTTGTTTACCCATCTCACACTTTAACATGAATGTAAGTGCTTTAATCTGAAAGCGCTTAGCAAGTTTTAATTTTTTAATCCTTAAAATCATTTGCAATATCTCCAACTATTTGTAGTTCTAGGGGAAGACTGAAGGCACAGGCATCTAGGGAGTTGCAAAGAAGAGGAACAAATGTTCATAAACTCTCCTTACAGGCAACACTGAATCTTTCCCCCTATTTTTCCATCACAGGCCAAGAAAAGATGATCTGAGCAGATAATCCACCTGCCTGATACTAACAGTGGCACATGCCTAGCTTTATGTAAGTTGCGTAAGTCCTGGGTTGCTTGGAACATAGAACTACTAATACAGACAATCCTACAATTCTTCAAGGCCTAAACAATTTTTCACTTTTTTTTTTTCTGGAACCTTTGCCAATTCCTCCACCCTCACTCTAACAGCATTCTCTGGTGCTCTCTTGATTTAAAAAAAAATTACTTTTAATTCAGATCAATGATGCATTCTATATAAAATAAAACACATGCTTCCACTTGGATAGCATATAAAGAATTACGGAAAAATCTTTAAAAAGCAGAACTTGGCCCGGCTGGTGTAGCTCAGTGGATTGAGCGCGGGCTGGGAACCAAGCGGTCCTGGTTCGATTCCCAGTCGGGGCACATGCCTGGGTTGCAGGCCGGGTCCCCAGTGGGGGCCATGTGAGAGACAACCACACATTGCTGTTTCTCTCCCTCTCTTTCTCCCTCCCTTCCCCTCTGTCTAAAAATAAATAAATAAATAAAATCTTTTAAAAAAAATAAAAATAAAAAGCAGAACTTGTAGTATTTTTCTAGAATTAGAAAACTTTGTTCTTCAGGAAGAATAAGCAAAATTATGTACTTGTTCAAGATAAATTATTTGACAAAATTGCTATGAAAAGACTGAGCTGACTTCAGGTTACCAATTTTTCTTGGCATAATAAAGTGTGAAACAGTGCTGATAAGTTGATTGATCTCTCCATAAAAATAATACAATGTGTGTGGCCTTCTGCTGATTTGACCATACCCTCTACTCAGACCATTGAAACAACAAATCAGACTTTCCATCCCTTCAGCTTCAGCAAACCAGCCACAGGCTCTCATGAGCAAGAAACCAGCAGAATCCATTTGTTTGTTTTTTCTTAATTTTTAAAAAATGTTAGAGTATTTTTAAATCTACAAAGAGGTGAAAAGTGTTAAAATAGCACAGGGCATTTCCCTATGCCCATGCCCAAATTTCCTTATTTTTGAAAACTTACATTGATATTGTCATAATTAATGAAACAATGCTGATATTTTATTAATCAAACTCCATAGTTTATTCAGATTTTATGTGTTTCCCTAATGTCCATTTTCTGTTTCAGAATCCCATCCAGTATTTCATATTCTACTTGAAACCAACAGGATTTGTGATGGATTGGATACGGGTGTGAAAGAAAGATGGTAGAAAAGGATGGTCTTCCAAATATTTTCCCGAGCACTTGAAGGAGTTGACATTAACTGAGATGAAAAAGGCCATGGGAGGAGCAATTTGGGAGAGAAAGTTCAGGAGCTCAGTTTTTGACATGTCCAGTAGATACTCAGGTTGAATAGGTTATAGAGAAAAATCTGGAATTCGGGGTTCCAGGTTGGAGATATAAATTTGAAAGTCATCGCATGTACAGTCTCTACATACTTCCACATACAGTATGTACTGAATAAATATTTGTTCATTACTAACTAGAGAGAAGATTTTTAATTATGTCTATTTTTCCTAAAAAAGAAGAATCAGCTCAAAGAATCTACACTACTTACTACTTATCTTCTAAAATTAGATAACAGTCATCCAGTTCTGCTATTTCATACTATTTCTAGCTTCTGATGGAACAGAGGACAGCAACCTGGTACAATTCTTGGCCACCAGAAAATCAAACAAACAATCACATAATGCATGCATATCCACTGTTGTCTACTCACCTGGCTTCATCCAAAAAATAATGGGAATATCTTAAAGATGCTCTTATGCTTGGAAAAGTTCCCAGTGAGACTAAGCAGGCCCAGTGACTCTTTGCAGTTTCCATTGACATTTTGGAATTAGAGGTCTTAAAAAAAAAATGGGAATACTTTGGGAATACAGCATTCTACAAAACCATAGGAATTGGGATGCTTTTCAAGGGACATTTCAATAAACTCTCCAGAGTCTATGCTGTTAAAAGAGCAACATAAAATTATGCATTGCCAATGACTCTCTATTGTTGGCATTCAAACCAGGTTGGAGAATATTAATTGTTTATATTTGTACATGGCATTGTGAATGTTTCCAGAAGAAGGCCTCACAAATACCAAAATGCAAGTGAAAAACATATCCTGTTAGCCACACAACTGTTGAATTTTCTTTCTTTCAAAAATTACCACTGAAAATGACCCATAAAAATGAAAGCAGAAAAATTGAACTTCATTCAAATTCAAAAACATTTTCTTTTCAAAAGATACCATAAGAAAATGAAAAGACAAGTTATAGACTTGGAAAAACACTGTGAGATCACTTATTTAATAAAGGACTTATATTCTGAATATACAATAAACTCTTGCAAATCAACAATATGATGACAACCTAATTTTAAAAAGGGGCAGAATATTTGAAAAATATCTCATCAGAGAAGATATACAAATGTATTGATTAATAAGCATATGAAAAAATGCCCCAAATCAGTCATTAGGGAGATGTAAATTAAAATCACAATAGAATAGCATTTTAAAGCTACTAGAAATGCTGTAATAAGAAAGGCAGACAGCCCTGACTGCTGTGGTTCAGTGGATTGAGTGCCGGCCGGCAAACCAAAGAGTAGCCGGTTCAGTTCTCAGTCAGGGCACATGCCTGGGTTTCCGTCTAAGTCCCCAGTAGGGGGCACATAAGAGACAACCACATATTGATGTTTCTTTCCCTCTTTCTCCTCTTCTTCCCCTCTCTAAAAATAAATAAATAAAATCTTAAAAAAAAATAAAAGACAGACAAAAGCAAATGTTGGCAAGGATGTGGAGTAACTGAAACCCTTCTTTTATCTTCATTGGTGTAAACTGTACAGTGGGCCAGCTGTTTTGAAAAACAGTCTGGCAATTTCTTAAAAAGTTATTCCCCACATAACCTAACAATTCTCCTAGGTATCTACCCAAGAGAAATGAATTCACATGAGCACACAAAGCTTTGCACACGAATGTTCACAGTAGCATTATTCACAATAGTCCAAAACTGGAAACAGCCCAAGTGTCCATCAGTTGGTTTGGTGAATAGAAAAAGATAATATGATATATCCATTCAAATGGAATACTACTCAACAAAAAGAATTGATGAAGTACTGATCCCCGCTACAACTTAGGTAAATAGAAACACTATGCTAAGTGAAAAAACACCTGAAATAAAGACCACACTGTAAAGTTCCATTTGTATGAAATGCCCAAGAAAAGCAACCCTATAGACACAGAAAGTAGATTAGCGGCTGTGAAGGTCCTGAGAGTAGGAACAGGGATTAACTGTAAACAAAATCTTATTGGGGTTATGGAAATGTTCAAGAACTGTGCTGTGGTGATGATTATACAACTCATTAAGTTGCCTAAAATATTGATAAATTGAACATTTAAGATAGGTGAATTTTAAAATGTGTAAATTATACTTTAATGAAGTAATTATGCAAACAGAAAACCTAATTCCAGTAGTAAAAAGTATATATGTTTTAAAAAGAAGAAGAAAAAATCACTACTGAACAGTTTTTGGCCAGCTATTTCAGGTGACCAAGGCTGGAATCCAAGGGCATATAAATTATAACCCACACCTGTTGGGACACCTGGAGCCGAGACAAAGAGGAAATGGTGAGTGGGAAAGAGTTAAGACCCTCATTCTTTTCTTCTTCTGGTATGAATACCACATAATATGTAATGCTGTAATTAATGACAAAACTAATGGTAATTTAAAACTAGCTTCTATCTCTTATTTTCTATTGAGAGATATAATACTTTGAGCAAAGAGGATGATATTGTTACAGAATACCAAGATGGGTTCACAACCCAATTTGATATTGGACCCTAAAATTTCCAACTGCCAGTGAGCAGCTAAATTTTGTGTAATTAAAAATGAAAATAAAATAGGAGGCTTTAAAAAACTAGATAAAAGTATAGATGTAGCCATTTAAAAATTCAATCCTTCACAAATATTAAATAATATTTTAATTCATTACTTCTATAATGATTGCACAATTTTTTCCATCTATTATTTCCTCTTTTACTTTCTTGTAAAATGTAAATACATATCACTGAGTTAATATACTCTTTAGAAAACAGCACATGTGATGATCAATGGTAACAAAGTACATTGCACAAATACTATTCATAAATTCATAAGTTTCCAAAGCTTGTATGACTTTTTGTTTCTGACCTATTTAAAAAAAAATTAAAACAGAGAATTTGCAAGAATAGTACAATGAATATCTATACACCCTTAGTATAGATTCACCAAATGTTAACATTTTCCATATTTGCTGTCTCTCTTATAGTGAGTTATAGATCTCATGAAACTTTATTTCTAAATACATTAGCATATGTCTCCTGAGAACAAAGACACTATCCCACATAACAGCATCTAATCAAAAAATCAAATAGCACATTTTGTCATGCCACTTTAGTTTCCTTTTATCTATTCAGGGAATGATCACCCAGTCTACTTTTTTTTAACCCATCATGACAGTGTTGGAGACTCTGGACCAATTTCCTCATAAACTGTCTCTCAATTTGAATTGCATGATTGCTTTTTTATGTTTGGGACCAGGTAAACCACTGGACACAAAAAACACAAGTGACATCTTGCTCAGAATGTCACAACAGGTGGTACATGACATAGCTTGTGTCATGATGAGTCATATTAAATTTGGAGATCTGATTAAGGTGGAATTTGCCAGATTTCTCCAATGTAAAGTTACCCTTTTGCTTTTTGTAATTAATAAGTAACCTATGAGAACTTATTGGTACCCTGTTCCCCAGCAATCTATCACCCTATGATTTTAGTATCCATTCTTGCCTGAATAAATTATTACCACAGTGATTCACAAATGGTGATTTTTCTAATTCTATTATTTCTCCTACATGTATGAATTGATATTTTTCTATACAGAAAAGCTCTCTATCCCCATTCTGATCTCCTTCTCACTTTAGTATCAGTATGATACTAATGGATTTTTCCATGTACTCATGGATTTTTAAAAGTGAATATATATTCCCTATGATATTCATTTTGATGCTCAAATTGTTCCAGATTTGGTCAACACAAGGACCTTTAAATTAGCTCCTGTGTACTTTTGATATGTTGTTACTATTTTTTGAGTACTTCCCTACTTTCTGGCATAACAAGATGTTTAAAGTTCACCTCGTACTTATTTTGTCCTATTTCTAGAATCTGTTATTTCTCAAAGGAGCCCTGATTCCTTTTAGGGAAGAAAGGTAGTTAGAAATCAAGATGAGGGCAATTGGAATGTTCTTTCCTACTGGGGTATCACTGCTTCTAGTCCTTTCAGTGGAGAGAGCTAGGAAATATATATGAGGTCTGTCCAGAAAAAGTCCAGCCATTGTTAATAAAATGAGAACAGTTTGTCCAACCTCAACGTAACATGGAAGCCAAAGAGAGTGGACTGGAATGCACATGTGTAAACAAAGGCAACTTCACTATACTAGTCATTGGGGGTGGAAGATGCCACTGAGTGAGCATGTGTACAGTGTGGCCATCACATTCAAAATGACTGAGAGTAGAGCAATGAATCTGCATCAAATTTTGCTTGAAGCTCCAACATTCCTTCATGGAAACTATTCAGATGATTCAGAAGGCTACAGCTATGGGCAACTGGTGATTGGCAACTTCATCATGACAATGTGCCTGCTCATGCATCACATCTTGTGCAGTTTTTTGGAGAAACATCATATCACTCAGGTGACTCAGTTCCCCTATAGCTCAGATTTGGCACCCTGGGACTTAATGGCTTTTCCCAAAACTAGAATCACATTTGAAAGGGAAGAGATTTCAGACTATCAATGAGATTGAGGAAAATACAACAGGGCAGCTGAAGGCAATACAGAGAACTGTGTGAGGTCCCAAGATGCCTACTTTGAAGGGGACTGAGACATCATTGTCCGTGTACAAAGTTTCTTGTATCTGGTATCTTCTTCAGTAAATGTCTTTATTTTTCATAACACATGGCTGGATACTTTCTGGACAGACCTCATATATATTTTTAAATCGTGAATTTATACTTATATATTTCTAATTCCAACCCAACACCATAGGAACTTTCTGCCTTTTCCCCCACTCCATGTTCATTTCTCCCTTCCATTTATTATTTAAGCCTGAAAATAAAAGAACAAAATAAAATGCTTGGTACAAAATAAAATGTATGCTACTGTTGTGAAACAAATAGGGAAATTCTGAATGTTCATGCTCAATTTTTTAAAAATCCATTCTACAGCAATGAGTCATCATTTTTTAGTTTTTGAAATTGGAGAAAGGTTATATCAATGTTTACATTCTTGGGAATGTTTTTCTACTTTCTAAATTGGAAGTGAATTTCAGAGCTGGAATAAGCTTATGATAGTAACAAGGCATGAAATTACAGAAGTGCAAAGCCCAAGTCGTGTTCTTCTGACTAAATGTTGGACTGCTTTTCCCAAGAGGGCAAGGTTCAGGAGAGAAGGAAAAAAGCACTGTGTAGGGAGATGTGGTATTTAGTGGCTGGTGGATAGATAGGTGAAAACTTCATACACTCTCAGGGATGCTATTTCCTATTTAAGGTAAAAGTTGTATTTCTCACCTATAAGTGTAACCTAATCAACAAAACAAACAAGCGAGCAAAGTAGAACAAGAGACATAGAAATAAAGAACTGACAGTGACCAGGGGTACGTGGGAAGGGAATAACAGGGGAAAAAAGGGGAAGGGTCAAGTCAGGGAACATGTAAAAGGACACATGGACAAAGACAACGGGGTGGTGGGCAAGGATTGAATTTGTGGGGGAGGGTAAGGCAGGAGAGAGTAATGGGGCAAAATGGGGACAACTGTAACTGAACAACAATAAAAATTGTTTTAATGTATTTTAGGTAGAAAATAAACTTGGATATTATGTAATGATTTATAATAAGTTGTTAGGCTTTATCTTATAAGTTCAAATGTACTGAAATTTTGGGGCTCAAAAGGACCGTGGTAGCTGGTCAAATGGCATTAAAAGTCCTAGCTCTTATATGAGAAATATTCTCAGTTTAAATGAAGTCTAGGAAAACATAGGGTGATGTGCATTCTAATGTACTTCTGGTTGAAAGGTAAATTGCTCTAATCATTACAGAAGGTGATTTGGTCATGCCCTTTGACCTTAAATTGCAGTTCTCAGAATTTTGTCCCAAAGAAATAAAGTTTTACATAATATATTACCTTTTAAGATATCATAATAATATTACTTATCATATTTAAAACATTGAACTAGAACCTAAGCACAAGTTGGTGAATAGATATGGTATAATAGATATAGTAGAATAGACATGGTATAACATAAGAAAAAATATTATTCTTCCATTAAGTTATATGTAGAAGACGACTTGACAACACTATAAAAAATAAACATGATGGGGGAAGGGCAGACTACAAATAGTATATGCAGTAAAGATTCTAATTTTGACTGAAAAAAAAAGAGAGTATTAATATCTGAATGATAATACAGATAGATTTCTAGTTAGAAAAACAGATAATATTGCTACACCAAATACTACCGATGGTTATCTCTAGAGTAGGAATAGCAATTATAGCTTGTACTTTTTTATTTTCTAAAATAAATATGTATTTTCTTATTTATCTTAAAAAATGCCATTAACACAAATTTATAAGTGCCATAATAAAGAGAAAAGCCTAGTGGATGGAGAAATCATGGGCATTGGAAACGGATAGCTTAGGCTTTCATTTGAGATTTATTAGCTGTGTAAACTCAGAACAGTTGCTCAGCCTATCTGAGCCTCAGTGTTTCTCATCTGCCAAATGAAAGCAAAACATTTACCTTACAGGATAATTGAGGTATACAAAATGAGATTTAAATGACTGGTGTATAAAAGAAACTTGATAAATGACAAGCTTTATGGTTATCATTAACATTTTTGTTACTAACATTACCAAATACCATTTTAAAAGTTAAAAATTATTCACTGAAAAATTTAGAGCCTAAATTTTATTTTATTTTTTCAAAGATTTTTATTTACTTATTTTTAGAGAGAGGGGAAGGGAGGGAAGAAGAGAGGGAGAAAAACATCAATGTGTGGTTGCTTCTCTTTCATGCCCCCTACTGGAGACCTGGTTCATGACTCAGGCATATACCCTGACTGGGAATCAAACCAGTGACCCTTTGGTTCACAGGCTGGCACTCAATCCACTGAGCCACACCAGCCAAGGCTAGAGCCTAAATTTTAAAAAGGAAAAATACTCCCCAGTATCTCAGTTTTCGTAAGTCAAAAAGCAAGATCACTTACTGTCACTGTAT
Organism: Micronycteris hirsuta; assembly: GCA_004026765.1. Classification (NCBI taxonomy): domain Eukaryota; kingdom Metazoa; phylum Chordata; class Mammalia; order Chiroptera; family Phyllostomidae; genus Micronycteris; species Micronycteris hirsuta. The sequence goes on along the minus strand of PVJI01002690.1, from coordinate 73,565 downwards.
GTCAGGTCCTCCCAGTCCATGAATACAAAATGAAACCACACTAATTTAAAATATTTTTATTTTTTCTTTCATTGGAATATATACAAAGAGAAAGTACATTAAACTGTAAGTATTGTTTAAGAATAATTAAAGTATATATCCGTTAAGCCACCTCTAGGTCAAGGAGTAGAATATTGTCAGCACCCACAAATCTCCATTCCTTTGTCCTACCCCTTGAATTAACCACTAATATTAATTTTTAAAGAATAATTTCCTTGATTTTCTTTGTAGTTTTACCACTTCTATATGCACTCTAAACATATCATTTTGTTTTGTCAGTTGGATTTGTGTGTAAATGTAGTTGTATAATTGTATTGTTTTGTATTTTTAGTCAAAATTGTCTTTGATTCATTGTTATTGTAAATAGATATCTTTGTTATTCACTATTATACAATATTCCATTGCATAAATATTTCAAAATTTATGCACATATTCTACTATTGATGGACATTTTTTTTCATTTAGAGTCTTTGCTGAATATTATTGTGACTGCCATGTACCTTGCAATGTACATACCAACCCAGACGCCTTCAGCTCTTTAAGAATGCTCCTGTTGCTCTGTGTCTAACATGTTAAATTTTGCTAATCTAGTAGGCGTGTAATAATACAGGAGTAGGCAAAGTAGGTTTACAGTTGTTTTATGAAAAAAGGCATGCAGCTTATGATTATTAAGATAGCTTTATTAACTCTGTGTTTCATGTACTCATAACTGTAAATCTACTTTTGCCCATCCTGTATGTCATTTTTATTTAAATTGCATTTATTTGAGCAGTAAAGGGATGCAGACTTTTTCATATATATGACATTCAGTCTTTGTCTTTTATTAAGGACATATTTAAGTTATTTGCTCATTTTTGCTAAATTTTCTATCATTTTTCTATTGCCATGTAAAAATTTTAAATGTATTTTATTAGTATTAATTTTAATTGATTTTAGAAATAACAATATTTTTATATATTCTAAATACTGTGCTTGACAAGTGATGTTTGTTGCAGATGCCTTCTCCCTCTCTGTGTCTTGTATTTTCATTCTTTTTTGTGGTGTCTTCTGATAAATATATACAGAAATTCTTCATTTTTTGTGTAATAAGATGTCTTAATCTCTTCCTTCATGGTTAGTGATTTTTGTGTCTTATTTAAGATAACTACCCTCTTCCTCACCCTGAAATCATATAAGAGTTCTACCATATTATTTTCTAAAAACTTTCTGCTTCACCTTTCATATTTGGGAGATGCTTTTATTTATTATAGTATAAAGTAGGTCCAATTTTATTTAACATATTGTCACAGCATCACTTACTGAAAAATCAATCCTTTTCTAATTTTCAGAACTATCTCTGTTATATATCAAATATCCATGCTCTGAGCTGTTTATTCTGTTACAATGCCTATTTACTTATTCCTATGCTGATAGCATGTTCTTGATTTCCATCATCTTTATACTATGTCTTCCTATGCAGTATAACAAGTCTTTTCACCTGTTCTTCTTTCAGAGTAGCTTGCCTATTCTTGGCATGTTTAAAAATTTTTTTTTTTAGCCCTGGCTGATGTAGCTCATTGGATTGAGCACCGGCCTGAGAACAGAAAGGTTGCCAGATCACCAGTTCAATTCCCAGTCCGGGCACATGCCTGGGTTGCAGGCCAGGTTCCCATTTTAGGGGCATGAGAGAGGCAACCAATTGATATCACTCTCCCTCTTTTTCTTCCTCCCGTCTCTCTCTGAAAATAAATGAATAAAAATCTTTTTTTAATCTCATTTAAAAAAAATTTAAATCAACTTGTCAAGTTATACAAATGCACACACACGCATACCACCTGTGGAATGCAGATTGAGATCGTATTGAATCTATAACTGGGCACAAAAAGGAACTAACGTCTTTATGCTATTGAGTGTTTCTGATCTTTACTTTCCCTCAATAAGATTTTACAATTTTCTTTCTCTGTAGAGATCTTTTACATCTTACATTTGATTTATTCTCATGTACTTCATATTTTTGATGCTGTTAATGTTTTGTTTTTTTGATTTTTGGGTAGGAAGATGACAGCAAGATAGGTGGGAGTGGAGTCCACTTCCCCCTGAGCATGGGTGAAACACCTAGCTGATCTTCTGAGGAACAGAGTGAACAGCCAACAGTATCCCAGCATATATGAAGACTAGAGACCAAACATTGTAGAGGACATTGAAAAAGCAGATGGTAAGGAAAGTGCTTCAAGACAATAAGGTCCCTGGGACCAGCACTGGGACCAGCGCAGCTGTAGCTCCAGGCCCAGAGACTGCCACAGGATTCTAGGGAGAAAGCCAGGTCAACGGCTCCCTCCCCTGCCACACAAGATGTGAGCAGCACCAGGAGGAACCTGGATGCTTGAAATTGCAGGAGGGGGAATAAGGATGAAGTGGCAAACACACAGGGGAGGTGTGCTGAGACTGAGGACGCGGGCTGGGAAGAGTTGGGCAGGGACGGACCCTGACCCGGTCAGTCCCCAGTCTGGTTGGAGAGTGGGATTGTATGAGAAGCCAGGTGCTTGTTTGGAGCAGCAGGCTTGAATAGGAGGAATTTTTCAAAAAGAAAAAGAGAAAAAAGAGGCACTCATCGGCTGTTTGGGGAATTCTCTGCAGCAGCTGCCCCCACCTCCTGTGCTCCTACCCCAGTCCAGCCAATTGCTCACACCCGCAGCCTCCGAGACTGTCCGCATCTGACCACACAGCCTGGAAGCTGCCTGTCTGGCCCCAGTAGCAGAGAGTGCTCAGGCCCCAGCCCCAGGACAGACACACCTGACCCCACCGCCCACAGGCACCTCCTACCTGGCCCCTGTGCCCAGGGCCCTGCAGGGCCCACTGGCTCTCTAAGAGGAAGATGGAGATGCTCCCGCAGAGAAGAGCTGCAGGGCTCAGGGAGTCAGCAATCCCCAGAAAGACTTAACTCAGTGAAGGGGGCTGAACTCCCCTGAATGGGCGCTGAGAGTCCCTAGCATCTAGGACAGCAAAGAGCGAGAAGGTGGCGTGTGAGTTGCCACTAATTGGTGCACCCCAAGGACAGCACAAATGGTGGACTGAAGGCGTAGGCTGGGCACAGAAGGGCACTGGGGGCAGCAAACTGAGGATCTGGGCTGGAGGCTGGGCAACAGCGAAGAGTGCAAAGAGTGCGGTTCAGGAAGGGAGAAAAGCAAAACCAATCCCTCCTCAGCCTACTTCAGCCAGAAAGACCAGCAGAACTGGATCAGCTGGCTTACAGCCAGCAGAAGGCTTTCTTATTTTTTAAATTCCTTCTTCCTTCCTTTCTTTCTTTTTTTTATTCCTTCTTCCTTCCTTCCTTTCCTTTTTTATTCCTTCTTCCTTTTTTTTTAATTCCCACAAGTGAGACAATAAAACCTGGAGCTGTGAAAAGACCATAATTAGATCCAAAGAGGGGCCATCCCAACAACTAAGACAGTGAGACAAATTTCACTTTGCTACTTCAGAGAACTTGCAAGTTATTATATATTTCTATTATTATTATTATTCGATTATTCTTCCAACTTTTATTTTATTAGTATTTTTGTATTTCTCCTCTTTCTGTTTAGTCTTCTTCATTTGGCTTGAAGACCATTGTTTGACTGGTTTCCCTTGTTCTCTCTTTCATAGTGTATTTTTAATTTTCCATCTTTCACTTCACTTGTGTTCCATTAGCACACTACTCTAGGTGTTGTACTTCCTACTCTTGTTATTCAGATCACATAGATGCTGTCATATGATTGTTGCTCCATTACTATTGTAAATAATTGCTGTTGCATACAATTGTAAATATTACACAGCACCCCTCCTGAATCTTAGCTCACGTCACTGTTTCCTGAACTTTATTACTGTGGTGCTTAACTCTATTCTCTCGCACACTACACCAATTTTATATCCTTTACTCTCACTGTACCTCATAATCTGACCTCCCACAAGCTCATTCCTTTCTAGATCCAACTCACAATCCTTCACTGCCCATAACAAGAGTCTTATTTTTTTCTACCCATTCTAAAAATTGTCTAGTTGGGTGAAATATCACAGTTAACACTATACATATCCAAAGGATCTCCTATCTCTTCTCTATGATTTGATACTTTAAATACCATAGAATATACTTCCGCTGTCTTAAACCATTTTGACTTCCCCCTCCAACTGATCACAAAAAAGAGTAGGTGGGAGCTGTGAACACCAGTATACCTGTTGGAAGAGGAAACACACCAACAAAGGAACCACCAAATGATAACAACGAAAGAAGGTGAAGGAGGGAGTGGAAGCCAGAATAACCTCCACCCAGGACCGATCTGGAAATGCAACTAAATGGAGGAGAAATAACCCAGAACAAACAACTGAACAAGAGAGGGAGAGAAGCCTCAAAACCATGTACACACAGAAGAATCAGCTTCAACACAAACTGTCCACACCTGCACAACAGAATACAAGATGTGGTGGACGAGTGACACTCAGTTAACTAGCTGGAGGGAAGGACCCACTAAAGAAAGACCAAACAACAATCAAAGCCCAAAGACATACAGAGAGCCAATGTAAATGACAGCCCAAGATCAGTGAGCTCAGGAGATTAAGAAGACTGCACCACTGAATCTTACAGGTCTCCTACCATAGAAGTTAATACCATAAACCCAGGGAGTCAGAGCAGATCAATTTAAGAAGCAGAGGCTAATAAGAAGAGTCTCACAAACAATGGGAATACAAAGAAACAACCCCCAAATGAAAGGAAAGGAGTAAGCCTCAGAAAGAACACTAAATGAAATAGAAGCAAGTCAACTATCAGATATTGATAGTAAAGATATTGATATCAAAGATATTGCTTTGAGTTCAAAGCAATAGTTATCAGGAACCTCAATGAGCTCAGTGAGAATTACCAAAAATTACAGGGAAACTACAATGAACTCACTGCAAACTATATCAACATGAAGAAGGAAATAGAAAGTATCAACAAGGGACAAGAGGAAATGAAGAATAGAATTTCTGAACTGAAGAACACAGTAGAAGGAATAAAAAGCAGGCTTGATGAAGCAGAGGATTGGATTAGTGAGCTGAAGGACAAGGTAGAAAAAAACACCCAGAAAGAGCAAGAAAAGGAAAAGAGGCTCAGAAAGAATGATGAGGGGTTAAAGGAAATGCAGGACAACATGAAACGTAATAATATCCTTATAATAGGGAAACCAGAAGGAGAAGAAGAGCAAGGGATAGAAAACCTGTTTGAAAAAGTAATGATGGAAAACTTCCCTAATCTGATGAGAGAAAAACTCACACAAATCCAGGAAACACAGATAGTCCCAATCAAGAGGAACCCAAAGAGGCCTACTTCAAGACACATCATAATTAAAATGGCAAAATTCCAAGATGAAGAGAGAATCTTAAAGGCAGCAAGGGAGAAACAGGAAGTAACATACAAGGGAGCACCAATAAGGCTAGCAGCTGACTTCTCAATGGAAACACTCCAAGCCAGAAGAGAATGACAAGAAATATTCCAAGTAATGAGAACCAGAGGCCTGCAACCAAGGCTACTTTACCCAGCAGTGCTCTCAATCAAGATGGAAGGCCAAATAAGGAGCTTTGTCTGGAAGGCCAGACAAAGAAGTCTAAAAGAATATATCTTCATCAAACCAGCTCTGTAAGAGATGCTAAAGGGACTGCTTTAAGAAAAGGAAGGAAAAGAGTGAGAGAGAGAGGAACACAGATATGAAAAAATGGCAGTGAATAAGTACCTATCAATAATAACCTTAAATGTAAATGGATTAAATGCTCTAATCAAAAGACATAGAATACCTCAATGGATAAGAAATCATGTCCCACACACATGCTGCCTACAAGAGACTCATTTCAGGAAAAAGACCTACACAGACTGAAAGTGAAGGGCTGGAAACAAATTTTCCAAGCAAACAGACAGGAAAAAAAAAAAAAAAAGCCAGGGTAGCAATACTCATATCAGACAAAATAGACGTCAAAAAAAGGACCATAAAAAAAGATGCAGAAGGTCACTTCGTAATACTCAAGAGAAGAATCCATCAAGAAGACATAAACATTGTACATATATATGCACACAACATAGGAGAACCCAATACATAAAAAAACCCTTGGAGAACTTCAAGAAAGATATTGACAGCAACACAATTATAGCAGTTATGGATTACACAATTATAGCAGTTATAGCATAATCCACAATTATGGATTTCAACACCCCACTGTCAAAAATGGATAGATAGATCTTCCAAACAAAATATCAACAAAGATATTGCAGCACTGAACAATGTCCTAGAACAAATGAACTTAACTGATATATATAGATCCTTTCATCCCAGAGAAGCAAAATACACATTCTTTTCAAAAGCACATGGGACATTTTCAAAGCTAGACCACATGATAGGACACAAAACAAGCCTCAACAAGTTCAAGAAAATTGAATCATACCGAGCATTTTCTCTGACCACAAGGGACTGAAACTAGAAACCAACCTCAAGGAAAAGACTCAAAAACACTCAAACTCATGGAGACTGAATAGCATGCATTGAAAACAATGAATGGATCAAGAATGACATTAGGGAAGAAATCAAAAAGTTTCTGGAAACAAATGAAAATGAACTCACAACAACCCAAAACTTATGGGACACAGCTAATGCAGTCCTGAGAGGGATGCTCATAGATATACAGGCCTACCTAAAAAAAAATAGAAACATTTCAAAAAAAACCCTAACACTACACCTACAAGAACTCGAAGAACAAAACAAAGACAACCCATAGCAAGTAAAAGGAAGGAAATAACCAAGATCACAGCAGAATTAAACAACATAGAGACTAAAAGCACAATTCTAAGGATCAATAAATCCAGGAGCTGGTTCTTTGAAAAGATAAACAAAATCAACAAGACTTTAAGCAGACTCATCAAGAAAAAAAGAGAGAGAACCCAAATAAACACAATCAGAAACGCAAGAGGAGAGATTACAACTAATACCACAGAAATGCAGAGGATTGTAAGACACTACTATGAAGAACTGTATGCCAAGAAATATGAAAACCTAGGAGAAATGGACAAATTTCTAGAAAAATACTATCTTCCAAAACTCAATGAAGAAGCAGCAGAAAGCCTGAACGGACCAATAACAGCTGACGAAATTGAAGCAGTAATCAAAAAACTCCTGACACACAAAAGCCCTGGTCCACTTGGTTTCACAGGAGAATTCTACAAAGCATTTAAGGAAGAGCTAACCCCTATTACTCACAGACTATTCCAAAAAATACAGTAAGATGGAAGATTCCCAAGCTCTTTTTATGAAGCCAGCACCATCCTAATCCCAAAACCAGGTAAAGACACAACAAAGAAAGAAAACTTCAGGCCAATATCGCTGATAAACATAGATGCTAAAATCCTCAACAAAATATTGGCAAACCACATCCAGCAAAATGTTAAAAAGAGCATATATGATGGCCAAGTGGGATTCATCCCAGGGATGCAAAGATGGTACAATATTTGCAAATCAATAAACATAGCACTTCATATAAACAAAAGCAAAGACAAAAATCACATGATCATATCAATAGATGCAGAAAATGCATTTGATAAGATACAGCACCGATTTATGGTAAAAACACTCAGCAAAGAGGAAATAGCAGGAGCATTCCTCAACATAATAAAGGCCATATATGAGAGACCCACAGCCAACATCATACTCAATGGGCAAAAACTAAAATCTTTCCCACTAAGATCAAGAACAAGACAAGTTTGTCCACTTTTACCACTTCTATTCAACATAGAATTGAAGTCCTAGCCACAGCAATCAGACAAGAAAAGGAAATAAAAGCATCCAAATTGGAAAAGAGGAAACAAAGCTGCCATTATTTGCAGATGATATGATAGTGTACATAGAAAATACTATAGACTCCACCAAAAAAATGCTCAACCTAATAAATAAATTTAGCAAAATAGTTGGATACAAAGTCAATATTCAGAAGTCAAAGGCATTTTTGTATACCAACAATGAAACATCAGAAACAGAAACCAGGAAAAAAATCTCATTTGATATAGCAACAAGAAAAATAAAATATCTAGGAATAAACCTAACCAAGGAGGTAAAAGACCGGTACTCAGAAAATTACACAAGACTGAAGATAGAGATTAAGAAAGACACAAACAAATGGAAACATATACGGTATTCATGGATTGGAAGAATCAACATCATCAAAATGTCCATACTGCCCCAAGAAATTTATAGATTCAATACAATACCTATTAAAGTACCAATGACATATTTCACAGATATAGAACAAACACTTCAAAAATTTATATGGGCCCTGGCTGGTGTAGTGCAGTGGATTGAGCACGGGCTGGGAACCAGACGGTCCCGGTTCGATTCCCGGTCAGGGCACATGCCTGGGTTGCGGGCCAGGTCCCCTGTGGGGGCCATGTGAGAGGCAACCATACATTGCTGTTTCTCTCCTTCTCTGTCTCCCTCCCTTCTCCTCTCTCTAAAAATAAATAAATAAAATCTTTAAAAAAAAATTTATATGGAACCATAAGTGACCCTGAATAGCTGCAGTAATGTTGAGAAAGAAGAGCAAAGTAGGAGGGATCACAATACCTGATATCAAACTGTATTACAAGACCACTGTAATCAAAACAGCCTGGTACTGGCATAAGAACAGACACACAGACCAACAGAACAGAATTGGGAGCCCAGAAATAAAACCAAGTCTCTACAGTCAATTAATATTCAACAAAGGGGGAAGATGTATAAAATGGAGTCAAAATAGCTTCTTCAGCAAATGGTGTTGGGAGAGCTGGACAGCTACAAGCAAAAAAAAAAAAAAATGAAACTCGATCACCAACTTTCACCATACACAAAAATAAATTCAAGGTAGATAAAATATTTAAATATAAGTTGTGATACCATTAAAGTCCTAGAGGAAAACATCGGCAGGAAAATCTCAGATATTCCACACAGCAATATCTTCATTGATATGTCCCCTAGAGCAGGGAACATAAAGGAAAGAATAAACAAATGGGTTCTCATCAAAATCAAAAGCTTCTGCATGGCTAAAGAAAAGAGCATTAAAATGAAAGAACCAACCATATGGGAAAGCATAGTTGCCAATGATACCTCAGACAAGGGTTTGATCTCCAAAATATATAAATCACATGACTCCACTCTAAGAAGACAAGCAAGACAATTAAAAAATGGACAAAGGAATTGAACAGACACTTCTCCAAGCTGGACATACAGAGGGTCCAGAGACATATGAAAAGATGTTCAGTATTGCTAGCTATCAGAGAGATGCAAATTAAAAACACGAGATACCACCTCACACAGTTGAGAATGGCCATCATAAACAAACCAACTAACAACAAGTGTTGGAGAGGTTGTGGAGAAAAGGGAACCCTAGTGCACTGTTGGTGGGATTGCAGACTGGTGAAACCACTATGGAAAACTACGGAATTTCCTCAGAAAACTAAAAACAGAACTTCCTTTTGACCCAGCAATTCCACTGCTGGGATTATATCCTAAGAACCCTGAAACACCAATCCAAAAGAACCTATGCATCCCAATGTTCATAGCAGCACAATTTATAATAGTCAAGTGCTGGAAGCAACCTAAGTGCCCATCAGTAAATGAGTGGATCAGAAAACCGTGGTACATTTACACAATGGAATACTATGCAGCAGAGAGAAAAAAGGAGCTCTTTCCCTTTGCAACAGAATGGATGGAACTGGAGATCATTATGCTAAGTGAAATAAGCCAGGCAGTGAGGGACAAATACCATATGATCTCACCTTTAACAGGAACCTAATCAACAAAAGGAAAAAGGAAGCAAAATATAACCTAAGATGCTGAAATTGAGAACAGGCTGACAGTGACCAGAAAGGTGGGGATTATAGAGGAAAAGGGTGAAGTGTTTGCAGGAACCATTATGAAGGACACATGGACAATAACAAGAGGGGTATGGAAACAGGGGAGGAGGTGGGGAGGGCTGGAGTTATACACATGCACACACACAAACATATCACCTGTGGAATGCAGATTGAGATTGTATTAAATCTATAACTGGGCACAAAAAGGAACTGACGTCTTTATGCTATTGAGTGTTTCTGATCTTTATTTTCTCTCAACAAGATTTTACAATTTTCTTTCTCTGTGGAGATCTTTTACATTTTGTATTGGATTTATTCTCATGTACTTCATATTTTTGATGCTGTTAATGTTTTATTTTTAATTTTCCTATTCATGAAAATAATACTGAATTTTAATTGTGCATGCAGAAAACTTACTAAACTGTTATCAGTTCAAAAGTTTATCAGTATAAAATTTTGATTTTCTGCAGATACAATCATATAATCAAGTAAAAATATTAATAGTTCTTATCTTTCTTTCCAATCATTCTGCCTTTTCTTTCTTTTTCTTACCTTAAGGGCTTCCAGTACAACATTGAATAGGAATGGTGATAATGCCCTGACTGGTGTGGCTCAGTTTGTTGGGCATTGTCCAGCAAAGGGAAAGCTCACCGGTTCCATTACTGGTCAGGGCGCATGCCTACATTTCAGGTTCAGTCACTGCTCAGGGTGTATGTGCGAGGCAACCAATCAATGTTTCTTTTTCACATCCATGTCTCTCTTCTATTTCTCCCTCCCTTCCCTTCTCTCTAAAAATAAATTTTAACAATTTTTTTTAAAAGAAATGGTGATAGCATGCATCCTGTTCCTGGTTTCAGAAGGAAAGAAAGCTTTCACTATTAAGATTAATATTTGCTCTAAATTAATTTTCATAGATACTCATATTAAAAAAATCCTTCCCTTTTATTCCTAGGTCCTAGGAGTTTTTAAATATAAATGGACATTAAATTTTATTAAATGCTTTTATATTTTTCATCTTTTGAGATGATTCTCTTTCTTTTTTAATGTCATGAATTACACTTTTGATATTCTAATGTAAAGTCAACCTTGAGTTTCTAGGATGAGAATTTGGTTATGTATCATCCTTTTCATATATTACTGGATGAGGTTGGTTAATATTTTTAGAATTTTTGCACCTATGGTTACTGAATGAAATTGGCCCACAATTTTCTATTTTTAAAAAGTCCTTGTAAGGTTTTTAGCCTTCCTTCTTTGTTATATGCAATTAAGTTTACAAATTTATCATTAAATATTGCTTTAGTCAGATCTCATAAGTTTTGATATGCAATATTTTGGTATCATTTATATCAAAATATTGTCTTATTTCCATTTTGACTTCTTTGACTTGTGGGTTATTCAGAAGGTGTCTCTTCCTCTAGAGAGGATCTCCCTCTCCCTCTGACAAGCCCCAGGAGCACTTCTCAGAAGTTCAGACCCTAATAGTTTGCGGCTTAAAGCTCCAGTTGGGGGACTGCAAAACCAGGCTGAAAATCCCCATGAGGATAAGCCTGTGAGTGTGCACTACAACATTTTTGTCTACCTGCTCTCACTCAGTGTCAAAGCAACACAACCTTCCCCACAGTCTCACGAGGGTAGTTTTGGGGCTCAGATTTATTTCTGAGTCACCCTTACAATCAGGGTGGTGCCCTTTGTGATGACAGCTTAATGGAGAAAGATCTATTAGACTCCTCACCTTGGGAAAACACTGTAATCCTCATCCCATGAAAGTGCCCAACCCAAGCCCACGATTGGCAGAATTGGCAAAAGTCGTCAGGCAAAAGGAACTTTTGTACCCAGGTCCCTCTTGCCTCTTTGGATAGGGATTTCCCTTGAATTTTTTTCTGGTCTCTTACTATTTCATTAGGTCTTTGATACTTTTAAGATTTTTAAAATATTTTACTCAGCATTTTTAGATGTTTTTAGCAGGGATGTTGATCTGAATTTCCCAGTTTCCATTATTAGAAATAGAAGCCCCTTGCAATAAATTGTTTAACTGGGATGAAATCTGCTTACAGTGAAATGCACAGCTCTTAAACATACAATCTGATGGGCTTTGAGAACTGTGTATATCCAATTAACCAACCCCCCAATCAGAATATAGAACATTTCCATTGTCTCCATTGAGACAACTGTAACTGAACAACAAAAAAGTGAAAAAAATTTTTTAAAAACCTGAAAAAAAAGAGTATAGAACATTTCCATTATGTTCCCTTTTAGTCAATTTCCCAATCTCAGAGATGACCATGCTTTTGATTTCTAACACTATGATTTCCCTAGTCTTGTCTATTTTTGAATGTTCTATCACTGGAATCATAGCCTGACTTTTTGTGTCTGGCCTCTTTCACTCAACAACATTTATGAGAGTCATATATGTTGTTGCAGAGATCAGGGATCCATCCACTTATACTGCAGTATAGTATTTCACTGAATAAATAGATCACAGTTTGTTCATTCCTTCACCTACTGATTCACATTGTTTCCAGGTTGTTGAGGGGGGCTATTATAGGTAAAGCTTCTATAAATATTCTTCTACAAGTCTTCTTGTAAATGAATGTTTCATTTCTTTTGGGTAAACACCTAGGAGTGCAATTGTTAGGTCATAACGTAGGTGTGTGCTTAATTTTATAAGAAACCAACCAGTTTTCAAAGTGTCTGTACCATTTTGAACTTCCACCAGCAAGGTATGAGAGTTGCAGCTGTTCTTTATGCTCGCCAACATTTGGTGTTGTCAATCATTTCAATTTTACATAAGTAAACTGAATCCATTTTAAGTGTGCAAATTGATGAGTTTTGACAAATGTACATCTGCGTAACCATTTCCTCAATCAATATATAGCATATTTCTATCACTATGCAAAAAGATCCCTCATACCCTGGCACCCACCATAAATAATCTCTATCCCTCCATCACAGATAGCCACTGATACTATTTCTATTACTATAGATTAATTTTGCCTCACTTAGAATTTTATAGTTATAATCATTCAATATATTCTTTGTATCTGGCTTCTTTTATTTAGCATAATATTTCTAAGATTTGTCTATCTTGATGTGCATATTAGTTATTTATTTTTACTGAGTAGAATGTCATTATATAAATAAACCAAAATTTGTTTTTGTCACAGATCCTATCCTGCAGATCCCGTATGCTGTGGCCGATTTGTAAATAAATGCACAGGGACTATGTAAATCCTGTGGAGAAAAAAGGGGACTGCATGGCCACTCTCTCAAGGGGAGAGCGCCTTTAAGTGCCTCGGCCACTCTCTCAAGAGGAGAGTGCACCAACCCTTGCCTTGACAAGCTTTTATTGGCTTTCTTATAGCATATATCAAAGAAGGTTTACATTCATTATACTTAGGTTTGTTTTAGGTAATTACTTTTTACACATAGCAATGGAAAGGATGTTACAGATTACTTCTTACAGATTAACAAGGAAAGAATGTTGCAAATGCAAGGGAATGATAAGAGTAATTGGTCTGGTTACACTTCAGTCCTTGGGAGAATTAGCACAGACTTCAGAAGTTACTTTAAAGATATGCAGTAAGCGTTTGCTGCCTCAATCCAGGGTGAGAGAGTTTTAGCCAAGAGCAAGTCACAAAGCAGCCTAGGTATAATGCAGGCCTGAATTCCCATGAGAGAACCGAATTGTGGGTTTGGCATCCTGCATGCCACCACATGCATATGAGCTTTCCCATAGGGCTGAGCTACAACTGCCAGGCAGATCGGTCCCAAACGTTTTTCCATTCATCTCTTGATGGGCATTTGCTGTGTTTCTGGTTCAGGACTATTGTGAATAAAGCTACTACCATTTACATGCAAGTCATTGTGTGGACTGTTGTGGACATGTCTGTATTTCTCTCGGGTAAATTTTCTAGGAGAATTGCTGGGTCTTATGGTAAGGGTGTTTCACTTTTAAAGAAAACTGCCAAATTATTTTCCAAAATGGTTGTATCACTTTATACTCTCAAGAGCAATGCATGGGAATTCCAGTCATTTCTTGTCTTCACCAACATTTAATAGTCAATCTTTTTATTTTCAGTCATTCCAGTGGGATTGAGTATCTCACTGTGGTTTTAATTTGCATTTCCCTGTGCACTTTTTGTTTTTTAGCTATATTTTCTTCTGTGAAGTATTCTTTTATACCTTTTGTCTATTTAAAAACTGGGATGTTTTATCTTACTAAGTTGTAATAATTATTTATGTATTCTTGATAGAAGTCCAGTGTTTGTAAGATGTAAGTATTACAAATATTCTCTTAGTTTATGGCTTTTGTTTTCATTTTCATAAACATATCTTTTGAAGAACAGATGAAGTCCAGTTTTTATATTTGTATATATCATTATTTATATATAATATAGAAATAAATGTCTTATAGATCCCAGAGCAGCACCATTTATGCCCAGAATGCCCAGGTTCTCATGAATGATTTGTTCATCTTCTAGTCTTCAGCCCTCACACCATAGGACTGCAAATTCAGGTCAATGGACAAGAAGGAAACAGATGTCATTGCATACCCTGCACATTCTCTTCTTTCTTCAATTAAATATCCATCTCTTGCCAAAGCAACCAGTCATTGTTCCCAGTGGCAATTCTTTATTGTTCCTAGGTGACCATCTTATTAACCTCCCCTCAAAATACATATCTTTTTTTCTTTATAGAATGGTTCTCTAAATATCTCCATGTCAACAGAAAGTCTTCATCTAATCCTCTCGTAACTAAAAGCCCCATCCAGGTGGTTTTTCTTGGAGAAAAAGATGCTCCAAATGTGAACATTAGGGGAAAAGAGTTAAGCCCATAGTTTAAGCCTGCCTGGTGGTTTTCACTTGTTGATTTCATTCAAGCACATTCCTATTGCCCACTACATGTCAGGCGCGGGGCCTGGCATGAGGGTACAAAGTAAAAAAACTCTATCCTCTAATGGAAATTGGAGGCAGTAGTGAAAATAGACATGTAAGTGGGTAATTATAATACTATGAGGTATCTGTTATAAGGGATAGACAAGGTGTCAAATAAGCATATGGCAAAGAGCACCAAACTAGCCTGGAGGGTCAGGGAAAGTTAAGAGGACTTATATGAACTGAACAGTAAATAGTAACCTAGATATAGCAAAAGGCTAGAAAAGTATTCCAGTGCCAGGAAGATGTGCGGTTGTGAGAATAATATGACAAATATCTTTAGTGTTTTTCTCATTAAATACAATAATGGCTGCTAGTTTGAGGTTAAAAAAGTAATTATCACTGTATGTTAAGTAGGTATCTTTCTCCGTTTTACTGATTCTTTTTTAAATTAGGGATTGAGTAGAATTTTGTCTATGTCACTTCACATTTCACTTTATAAGATAAACAGACTTGCTTCTCCAATAATTTCATAATATGTAGTACTGGCCAATGTAATTCAAAAATAAAACAAAATAATAAATAAATGTTATCGAAGAGGAAGAGACAAAAGTAGTGTTCTGACACACATTCTCCCACACCAATTCGGTGGCCTGCAACTCAATTCATTTCTACTAGTAACTAACTGAAGTTAGTATTAGACTCTACAGATAAAGGGCAAAGTCCTCCACAAGACTGCCCTCACATCAGACACCAGCCTCAAGTCTCAGAAACCAGCTGCACTCTTGACCAACCACCTACAAACCTGGGGGTTACCACAACCCTCTAAAACTTGATGATTTACTAGAACTAATCACAGAAGTCATCAAAAATACTATAGCTGTGATTAGTTTTTAAATTATGGATACGCATAAAGTGAGGTCTGGGAGGGTTCCAGACACAGATCCGCCAAGCCCTTTCCCATGGAGACAAGGCTCATTACCTTCCCTTCCCATGTGTTTTCACCAACCAAGAAGCTCCACTGAGCTTAGTGTTTTTATTGGGGTTTCACTGTGGAGGCATGATTGATTAAATCACTGGCCATTTCATTGAACTTGATCTCCAAAACCCCTCTTCCACGCCCCAGAGATAGCTGGCCTGATGTTCTTTTTTTTTTTTTTTTTTTTTTTTTTTTTTTTTTTTTTTTTTTTTTTTTTTTTTTTTTTTTTTTTTTTTTTTTTTTTTTTTTTTTTTTTTTTTTTTGTCTATTTCTTTTTTTTTTTAATTACTTTATTGTTGTTCAATTACAGTTATTTGCATCCTCTCCCTCCCCTCCCCCCTCCCCCCATGGCCTGATGTTCTAAACCTCTAATTATGTGGTTGGTCTTTCTGGTGATCAGACCCATTCTGAAGCTATCTGGAGACTCACTAGGAGTCACCTCATTGACATAATAAAGACTTTTCTATTACTCAGGAAATTCCAAGGGGTTTTTAACTCTGTGCCAGGGAAAAGTTCACATATGTTATTTTTATACTATAGGAACCAACTGAAAATCACCTAAAACTAATAAAAATGTTCCCCAAAAGGAAAGATATTTTTTAAAATAGTAAAAACCAATACATATCTTTTATACCAATAAGACCAGTAAAAAAAAAAAAAAAAAAAAAAAAAAAAAAAAAAAAAAAAAAAAAAAAAAAAAACCTAGAACAATTAAAAGGTCTTATTACAATAGCAAGGAAATGTATACAATTTATTAGAATAAACTTCATAAGAAATGTGCCACAGATTCCAGAGGATACAAGAGGAAGTCAGGAAAAGAAAGGAGCAGGAGATTGGGTTAGGGGAGAGGAATCACAAAGCAGGAAGAACAGATGATTATAGGGTTTTTAGTATGGTGACTAAACATGTCAGGGATGTGCATTACAGTGGTTTAACTGGACTCAGATTGTCCAACATCCCAACATATGTTGGGTATGAATGAAGGTGCAAGATGATGACTGGAAGTTCTGCAATACTAGGAGGTTTATCATATACCTTTTGGCTGAAAAATGGTATTAGACCCATGGAGTTAGACTGGACCACATGGGTCAGCAACGTTGATACTTATGGCCTGCCCAAGAAAGAATTGAGGGCCAAGCTATAAAAGAAAACGTGTTTAGAAAATCACAGAGGTAGAAGTGAGCCACAGAAGAAATGGACTCAGGAAACAAGTTACAGAGGCAAAAGATGGGGCCTTGGAGCTTAGGAGAAAAAGACAGGCAAGGAAAACACACCTGGGGAAATAGGGTAGGGAAAAACAAAGGTAGAGAGCCACACTAGGTCCTCTGTCTTGAGGGTATTTATCTGGAGTTCTCAGGGGAGGATCCCAATAGAATATTCAACAACTTCCCAGGTGTATCCTTTCAGGGTCATGGTCTCTACTGACTGGTTGCAGCTGGTCCTGCTGTGAGCCATGGCATCAATTGACTGCTTTGCTGCTTTTCTGGGCTTGAAGCTAAAACATAACTGAGGCCTAGGTGTAATGGATGCAAGTCAGTACCTCATTGTCCTGGGAGCTTAATGCTTCAGGGCTATTCTCTGGCCCCATTGTTAATCCCCCCTCTAAGGGAGTCTAACCCACATGACTAGCAACATGTCAGGGAAGGAATGGTCAGGGGATAGTCCAAATACATGGCCAGCAATATGAAAGGTCACAGGGTCTAAATCACATGACCAAAGATATGCTAGGGGAGCAAAGGTCACCTTGGGGATGAGGTCCCAGCCCAGTTTTTTCCGTTGCTAGGTACTTAGGGCTTTCCGACCTGGTGACCTTCTGTACCTGGCTCCTCATTTACTTGCTCATGTCTATCTAACTGCCTACCACCTACCTGCACTTAAGCACTGAAGCCAGGCTAAGACTTTTCTTGTGGCCACAAAACCAAGAGCTTATCTGAGTCACCCACTCAATGTATCATCCCTATTCTGAGTATGGAGAAAAAGAACAGAGAAGATGGTTACACCCATCAAAGTAAACTGCCAAGGCCAGTTGAAAAAAATTAAGTGGCGTATTAGAGAACATTTTAGCTCAGGTTTTGTTGCTTCACATTGATCTCATTTTCTGTGACTTAATAATAGAGTTTAAACTTATTTGTATTTATTCTAATTTTAAATGAAAGTTTAAATCTGGTTAGAAAAGCTGGTATGGTTTGTTCATTTTACTTTTCTACCATCACCATCTAGTAGAGGAAACTTTGAACTACAGGTAACATGTGATAGGATTCAGAAATAAAATAATAATAGAGGGCCTACTATGTGCCAGGCACTACACTAAAAACTTTTACATTTATAAGATCATTTAATTCTCACAATTGTTCCTCTTTTAGATTGTGAAACTGAGTCTGAAAAGTTAAGGACCTTGCCCAAGGTCATACTGTGGCCAACTCAAACCCAGATTTTTGAAATCCAAGTGCCATTTTTACCTCATAGTATATCCAAAGAGCTCAATTTTATTCCCATGGGTATAAGACATATATACATATATGGTGAATTTTGTCTTTTTAAAATATTTTCTCTTTTTGTTATATATAATATATATGAGCAAAGCACATGTATAAAAATAGGATTATATTGCATAAATTAATTTTGTATCTTTTAATACATAATGAATATTTTCCCATTCCAATACATACTTTTGAAAATACATATTAAGTAATATGTAAATATTACAATAAAGACAGATATAGAATTATATTTATATGTGAATACACAGTATAATTTTGAAACACATGTAAAAATACTGGAAGAAACTGCTAAAATATTAACAATGATGGTCTCTGAAAGGATTTTCCATAAGAATTTATCACTTCTAAAAATAAAAAAAATAAACCTTACATTTATTAAAAGAGAAGACATTCAACAAATTTTACCATTGTTGTCTCACTTATTGCCATTATTTTAAAATATTTTGCTTGTGTTAGGGGGTGGCCATATGTCAATATACAGGCTCCAGCAGAAGTGAGGCTTGCTTGAGTGTGGTTGGTAAGGTAATAATGAGTGTAATAACTTATAGTTTTAATTTGAACATTTCACCTAAAATGTCATATGGTGTGCTTGAGTGTGATATTGTTATGTTACAGAATTACGCACTTATGATTTTGTAATAAAAGATTTTGTAATTAAAAAAGGGGCATTATTTGTGCCAGACCCTGTATATACTTTCCTATAATTCGCCACCCTAGAAAATCAAGGTCCTTTTCCTTTGTCCCGTTATTTCTCTAAGAATTATTATTCTTTTTGTTAAAAGCCCAGGTTCATCACTAAGTAGTCCCGCATGTATGATTGCTGCACATACTAATAGGTTTGTTTTCTCTTTTTAAATCTACTTTTCTCAATTTAACAAAATATTAACAGGGCCCCAGCTAATAAACTTAAAGTGGGTACAGGAAAAATATTTTCTTTCCTCTCCTACAAACAAACCTCTTCTCAAAGTACTTCCTTTGGATATTCCTGTGATGGTTGCTCTGGGGGATAAGTACAAAGCTCTACAAGTTCATAATCCCCTATTTTTATACAACTTCAAATTCTATATTGGCCAAAGAAGAAAGATTCTTTACTCAACTCATTGTTGCTTTTCTATTCATTTTATTTTGGGGCCTAATATATCTAGCTAGAAAAAACTCATCCAAAATATGGAGTTCACTCTTCTTAACATTTGCCAGGTGTTTGGGACAGGGACCCTGAGAAAGAAGATACTTACCAAAAAGGGCTCCTGGTGGCTTAACTGCGCTCAAATTTAAAAAAACAGCTTAGCCATTTATACACAGAGGTATCTTATGCAAACTACACTTCAGGGTGAAGCCTGCACTGAACTACCTGTTTCTGCACTGAACTGCAACCTGCACTGTGTCTGCCATCTGAGCCAGTCCTTACAAAGGAGTTCCTGGAGTCCTATTTCAACCAATAGGAGTGAGGCTTCCTCCTTACCCAACTGGCATCTTCACCAATTAATCACAGTAGCTTCATTGTAACCAATCAGGAAGTGCCTTTTGGGGCATTCAAACCCACATTCGTGTGCAGATAAGCTGGGAGGAACTACAGGTGAGCGAGACGGATTGCAAAACCCAGGGTTTCAGCGAGAGAAACTAAAGACTCAAAAACCCCTGGCGGTAAAAATCTGTAGGGGTTGTGGTGGGAGGGGGAAACTCCCAGTCTCACATGAGAGTCCATTAGAAAGGCCCACAGGGTCCTAAAATGTACAGAAACCCACCCACCTGAGAATTAGCACCTGAAAGGGCACAGTCTGCTTGTGGGAAATGATGGAAAGTGGAACAAGAGCTGAGCAAGTGGCATTGTTCCCGCTCTGATCCCCTCCCCCACATACAGCACTACAACACAACGACGAGGGTTGCCCTGCCCTGACGAATACCTAAGGCTTTGCCCCTTACTATGTAACAGGCAAGCTGAGACAAAAAATATGGCCCAAATGAAAGAACAGATCAAAGTTCCAGAAATAGAATTAAGCGATGAAGAGATAACCAACCTATCAGATGCAGAGTTCAAAACACTGGTAATCAGGATGCTCACAGAATTGGTTGAGTATGGTTGCACAATAAACAAAGAAGCGAAGACTATGTAAAGTGAAATAAAGGAAAATGTACAGGGAACCAACCGTGATAGGAAGGAAACCAGAACTCAAATCAACAATTTGGAGCAAAAGGAAGAAATAAACATTCAACCAAAACAGAATGAAGAAACAAGAATTCAAAAAAATTAGGAGAGGCTTAGGAACCTCCAGGTCAACTTTAAACATTCCAACATCCAAATCACAGGGGTACCAGAAGGAGAAGAGGAAGAACAAGAAATCAAAAACTTATTTGAAAAAATAATGAAGATGTTTTAACGGATGTCCTTTGCCAGAACATCCCCAATCTGGCAAAGGAAACAGACTTCCAGGAAGCCCAGAGAATCCCAAAGAAATTGGACTGGAGGAGGAACACACCAAGGCACATTATAATTAAGTTACCCAAGATTAAAGATAAGGAGAGAATCTTAAAAGCAGCAAGAGAAAAGGAGACAGTTACCTACAAAGGAGTTCCCATAAGGCTATCAGCTGATTTCTCAAAAGAAATCTTGCAGGCAAGAAGGGGCTGGAAAGAGGTATTCCAAGTCATGAAAGCAAGATTGCTCTATCCAGCAAAGCTATCACTTACACTGGGAGAGCAGATAAAGTGCTTCCCAGATAAGGTCAAGTTAAAGGAGTTCATCATTACAAAGCCCTTATTAAATGAAATGTTAAAGGGACTTATCTAAGAAAAAGATAATAAAAAATATGAACACTAAAATAACAACAAACTCACAAGTATCAACAAGTGAACCTAAAACCAAAACAAACTAAGCAAACAACTAAAACAGGAATACAATCACATGGTTATCTCCAGGGAGGGTTGCCAGCGGGGAAGAGGAAGAGAGAGAATGGGGGAAAAGCTACAATGAATAAGCAGCATAAATGGTAGGCACAAAATAGATGGGGGGGGGGGGCAGTTAGAATACTATAGTAAATGTAGAAGCCAAAGAACTTATACGCACAACCCATGGACATGAACTAAGGTGGGGTGATGCTGGTAGGAGGTGGGGTGTAGGGAGGAGGGGAATAAAGAGGAGAAAAAAATGGGACAGCTGTAACAGCATAATCAATTAAATATATTTTTTAAAAATTCAATTTTTGTCAGCTTTTAGATAAAAGTTCATTCTTTTCTAAAATTCTTTTTTTTTCTTTTTCGTCCTGTCAACTTATTGTCTATCTCAAAATACCAAAATTGCATGTTTGTGACACATTTTTGAAGGAGCGCTTTAAAGAAAATCAGATGTCATAAAAGACAATGATCCTATCATTCAAATGTGTGGAATACCATACATAATTTTCTCAATCTATGTTGGGCATTTTCTGTCACTATCTATAATGTATGGTAATTTTAAATGGTTTCCTGATATTGCTATGGGGATGACTATACCCTAATTTGACTAACCATTTATAATTAAATATCTTTCTAATTTTTAACTATTAAAGAGTAGAAGGGGACCTGCACCAAGGTATGCTTCTTCGGTAAAATGGTCCTTGGCCAAAATCTAAAAGGGCAGCCAGGGACGAGATGTTCTTATTTGCATTTCTCAAGATTTGCTCACGTTAACATTTTGCTCACACGTATATTTTAAACTTCCTTTTGCTGAAGCTCTGCTTTCTACTAGAGTGTTTTAAGAGTCACCCCACTCTCACCCACTTTCCCTTTAAGGAGGAGCTTCCCACCTTGAGCCTCTTCCGGTCCCTCCACCCTCCTCACAGCGCAAGAGGTGGAAAGCAGCTTTCCCAAGAGCAACCTAAGAGCGGCTTCACGGACACCGCCCACGTGTCCCGGCCTAGAAGAGCGCGGAAGGGCACCGTTTTCGCTGCCTAGCGAGCCTGCGCACGCGCAAACTGCCGGCCTCATCGGCCCCCGTCACAGGTGGCTCGCAAGTCGGCGGGAAGTGGACGCGCGGACTACACTTCCCGACAGGCGGTGGAATACGTATCCCGCGACGGCTGTGGCAAACGGCTGCGGAGTGCCCTTCCCGACGTGCCGCGCGAGACGCCGCTGGAGGCGAGGCCGGCTGAGGGCGGGCTGACGCGGGAAGGTCCCGACGTTAGACATGAGCGGCGCCCTCACCCGGTGGGTTCCCGTCCTGCCGCCTCCCGGAACGAGGGGAGTGCTGCGCGGGGCCTAGCGGCGGGTATCCCGAGCCCCCGGCGTCCGGTGCTGTGACCGCGCCGACGAGGGCAGCGGCCGCCATGGAGGTGAGCGGGCCGGAAGACGACCCTTTCCTGTCGCAGATGCACCAAGTGCAGTGCCCCGTGTGCCAGCAGATGATGCCCGCCGCACACATCAACTCACACCTTGACCGCTGTCTGCTGCTTAACCCCGCGGGGCACGCGGAGCCCACGGCCGGGCCGCACCGCGCGGGGGAGCGGCCCAAGGGGCTCTCGCCGCCCGGTACCAAGAGGCGGCGGCTCTCCGAGAGCTCAGCACTGAAGCAGCCGGCTACCCCGACGGCGGCCGAGAGCAGCGAGGGCGAGGGCGAGGAAGGCGACGACGGCGGTGAGACCGAGAGCCGGGAGAGCTACGACGCGCCGCCCACGCCCAGCGGCGCCCGCCTCATCCCCGACTTTCCCGTGGCGCGCTCCAGCAGCCCAGGGAGGAAGAGCTCAGGGAAGAGGCCAGCGGCTGCGGCCGCCGCGGGAGGTATCGCGTCTCCGCGCAGCTGGGACGAGGTGGAGGCACAGGAGGAAGAGGAGGCGGTGGGCGATGGTGATGCGGACGCTGATGCCGACGGCGAAGAAGACCCGGGCCACTGGGATGCCGACGCCGCTGCTTTTGGAGCCTGCGGCGGAGGCCGCCCGCACTCCAGGGCGCTGGCGGCAGAGGAGATTCGGCAGATGCTGGAGGGCAAGCCGTTGGCCGACAAGATGCGTCCGGACACGCTTCAGGACTACATTGGGCAGAGCAGAGCTGTGGGGCAGGAGACCCTGCTCAGGTCTCTTTTGGAGACGAAGGAAGTCCCCTCGCTCATCCTTTGGGGGCCGCCGGGTTGCGGCAAGGTGAGTGCCGCCTTGCCAGAAAGGTTCCGAGTGTGGATTTCCACGGGTCGGGGCCTGGATCTAATGGTGGGATCTAATGGCTGAGCTCTCGGAGATCCTGAGGAATCGCCCATCTCTGGGTATTGAGACCTAATAGTGCAGGGCCTCAGATAGCTTCCTAGCTGGGGCAGTGCCTGCTCCCACAGACGGAGTTGTGATGGAGGTGATAAAGGTACACACCCACCCAGATTCCTAAGACACATTTTCTCTCGTTGTCAAAATGAGAATTTCTGAATTCATCGGTTCATACGAATATGTGGACTCTTAGATTTGATCTACTTTTCTATTTCAACGTCACATTAATGTAACATGCTGTAAATTGTAGAGGATCATTTGTATATTACATTTGCAGTTATACGGATTGAGTTTTGAAAAAGAAATTTAGTTTCTATTGCGTTTCCTTCCCCTCCATCTAGCTGTTAGTTTATTTGAGCAGACTGGTTTTTATTCTTGAAACTGTATATACTTAACAAGACTAGCACGAACGCTCTTTTCTCTCCGTTATCATCTAGCATTTTCATAACAGTGCTGATAATGCCATGTATTTTAGAGAAGAAACATCGATGTACAGTATTTTGGTGTCCAGTTTTATATACCTTGCTATATTACCACAAGTCCAGAGGAGGGCAGGCAGGGTATTGGGGTCTAGAAAACATGTCACTGGAAGAACACTTGAAAAACAGTCGAGTGTTAAGACTGAAAAGAAAGAGTAGACTGAGGTATTTAAGTATGTGATTTTTTATTTTAATTCCATAGGAAGAGGGAGAAGAATGAGCACCAGTGAATGAAAGGCAACCTTCAGGATCAGAGGGTATAGGGGCTCTTAGAGCCTTTCATGCCCCGACTCCTTAGCACACAGGAGTTTTTGTATTTTTCTCCAGTT
Organism: Micronycteris hirsuta; assembly: GCA_004026765.1. Taxonomy (NCBI): domain Eukaryota; kingdom Metazoa; phylum Chordata; class Mammalia; order Chiroptera; family Phyllostomidae; genus Micronycteris; species Micronycteris hirsuta. The sequence goes on along the minus strand of PVJI01002690.1, from coordinate 49,286 downwards.
TTTCTTTTCAGCTTCATTTCCCACAACTTAATCACATCTCCCTTTACTCCATTTCCTGGAATACGTGTTCCTTTTGTGCCTTCTTGTTTGCATTCATACTTCCCCTTTGGCCAGGTATAAAACAGATCTAACCCAAACAACATTTTACCATGGTGGTAGATTTAGTTGTTACCACATTTAGGAGATTGAGCTGTAGTAGCATTTTTATTAATTGTCTGTGAAGTCTATACATAAGATCATGAGAATGGCTGATCAGCTGTTGATGGTCCCATACGGCAAGAAAAAAGTCCCCAGGGAGATGAGTAGGGTGAACTCAGAAGATGCTGGATAAGAGATGTAGTGGGCTATACTCCTCAGTGTAATGGGTGATGACTAAGTCACAAGCTTTTACATATTTAGCATGGGAGCCAGGAGGCTGGGATTTGCTAAAGCAGCAGCCACAGTATCTAATGGTGCTTTGCAACTTTTAGAAATTGAGTATCCAATGGCACTGTGCAACTTTTAGAAATTAAAGTGCCACCTTTCCAGTCGGGCAAATTTGGTGCTCTGGTTAAACAATCTCCCCTTTTGCTTTATTCCCCTCCTTATTACTATTTTTCTAACAGTAATAATAATTTAATAAATAAGAGCATATGCAAATTTATAGAGCACCATTAAGTACTAAGCATTGAGCAGTATTTTCCTTGGATCACTATTGTTTTTTGGTAAGTACTAACATGATCAAAGTGCTGTTGTTTCACCTTCCAAAATAGACATTCAGAAGTGGCATGCAGTCATCTTACTTGCTAGGTAATTGCCATTGGTCTCTCAATTCGAAGGCTCACTCTCCTTTTCTAGGCTGCACTGATAAGCTTCCAGTTGTGGAATTAATCGAGTTTGTGGTCCTGCACTTCAGTTATACACCCAGTCCTTCAGCAGTAATGCTTTCTTGGCTGGAAGAGATCACAGCTGTCATCCAGGCTCTGCTAAATCAAAACAGCTGTTCTTTTTACTGGGATTCCAAAAATCTTAGGGTCCCCTTCACCTGTCCCCAAAAAAAGGAATCAAATGGGGTTAGGTACAAAGGAGAAAAATCAGGATTAGCCTAAAATTTGTTACTTTCCTGTTTTATTTGTAACTTTTTATTTTTAAATTTCTGATAATGTGCTGTGACATTTCAAATTGTATATATGCTGCTAAGCATTTTTCAGAAGTCAAATTGTTTGGTAAATCATGCTTATGCTTGCTTGTATTTGTACCCATGGGTGCTTTTTTCCCCTCTGTCTGATCAGCTTTCCAAATTCTGTCATCTTTTCTAGACCACCCTGGCTCACATCATAGCCAACAACAGCAAAAAACATAGCATAAGGTTTGTGACATTGTCTGCAACAAATGCCAAGACAAATGATGTACGAGATGTCATAAAACAAGCTCAAAATGAAAAGAGCTTTTTCAAAAGGAAAACCATACTTTTTATTGATGAGATTCATCGGTTCAATAAATCTCAGCAGGTATATTAACTTCTCTACCTTTTGGTCATTTTGAACATTAAATAGAATGTAAAGTATGTGAGATCACTTTGAAAAGCATTAAGCACTATGCAAATTCTAGGGACTGTTATCATTATTAACTCTCTGTCTATAAAGAAGTATAGACTGCCAACCCATCTCTCTTGAGCCTATTTCTCTACTTTTTCTTAGTGTTCTTTATGTCAAGAAAATGCTTTCTGATAAATGAAATTTGTATATCCTTGAGCTATACATACCAAAAAAAAGCAGGTTTGGATCAAAGTTTGAATTTTTTAATCTAAATATTAGCAGTAATAGTGAACAGTTTAACTTAATTTTAAACTTCTCCTCTATAAAGTGTTACTTTTTATTTTCAAGATTAAAAGGTATTTTCCATGACTTCAGGTTCTTGTCAAGGTGAAAATTACCAAGATCTAATCCTTATTACTTACTTAAATGGCTTTCTAAAGTAAAAATAAAAGCACTAGTTTTTGTAACCAAAGCAACTTTCGTTTTCTTCCTAAATATAAACCTTTTTTTCAGGTATACTTTTAAAAATATACACATTTGTTACAGTGTCTTAGTCAGAGATAGAAATATTTTACAAAACCCTACTAAACATTTTTTTACCTCATTTGTATCTGTGACTAAATTGACCCTTAGAGTTCTGGCTGGATATTAGCAGTGTAGGTTTTATATTGGGCCGTTGGCTCATCTTAGCATTTCTTTCCCATAAGCAGCATGTGGTGGTTAAATATTCACTGAGATAGATGTAGATAAAAATATAGGTATGTACCTTTTTTAACTGAGTTTTTTAGGAGGGATAACAATATATTGACTAGCAGTGGAAGAAGATTTTGGAAATATTAATGTTCTTGTGTTTTCTTAGACTTCTATAAATAAATAGCTGCTATATTTAAACTATGGCAGTTTAGCCTTGGGATAGAAGATACTTTTCTAAGAAATTGTTTATTTTGAAACTACAGTAGAATTCTACTTTGAGCTGTTAGTCTACCAGCAAGAGACTAGGCTTAGACATTGGCATGCCAGAAGATGTGTTTTCAGCTTAAAAAGCATTAGTTGAGCATTAGCTGTTGCATCCATATTCAATGAATATAAAGCTGCTATTCCTGAAGTCAAAGTTAGGAAAAGAAAGGAATGGATAGCCAACTTACTTAGGATTCTGCATGTTGTTGACCGGAATTAATTTCTTCTGTTTTCTTCCCATGATTAGGACACATTCCTTCCTCACGTGGAATGTGGGACAATCACTCTGATTGGGGCAACCACGGAAAACCCATCCTTCCAAGTCAATGCTGCTCTTCTGAGCCGCTGTAGGGTTATTGTTCTTGAGAAGCTTCCAGTAGAGGCAATGGTGACTATTTTAATGCGAGCAATCAACTCACTGGGCATCCACGTCCTTGATTCCAGCCATCCTGCTGACCCTCTGAGCCACAGCAGCAACAGCAGCTCTGAGTAAGTTGATTGTGTGCAGTATCCTGGGGTCACACACCTCCCAGAGAATCCACTGGCAGGGGTCCAGAAAGGGATGGACAGCAAGCAGTACGGAGAGGGTGGGGACAGAGAAGAAATGTTGATCTAGTATTGAAAACAAAAGAGGAGGGAAGTGCTGAATTATACCAACAAGTATATCTTTATTTAAGATGTTTTGTAGCTTATAAATGCCATATCTAAAATTCTTATAATTCTTTTGACATTTATACTCAGATTTCCATTTCTTCTTTTCCTGTAGTTTACTCTTCTTTTAAAAATATTAAGTAAAAATTAAAGTAAATGGTACCATAAAATCCCTTAAGTCATTTTAGAGTGATTTATTCATAGTCTTAAAAGTCAAACTCAGTTACATGAAGGTAAAGTAATTTTAACTGAAAAAGACACATTAGATACTGTCCCTTTCTTTTAGGTGGTCTATTTCTGTGTCATGAGTGCTACGAGTTCCTTAACTCACAGGGTGTATATCATGGATAATCAATTAGATTACCTGAGTCTGAAGTTTTTATTTGTTTATATTAGATTATATTCTTCAGATGTCATTGATTCATGTGTCAGCTGAAATAATGCAGTGGAACATAATCTAGTATGATGAGAGGCTAATGCCTACCTCTTCATGCTGTGGCCCCTACAGCTGCTGGTGCCTGCTTGCCTTGAGGCCAAGTTCTGGAGCCACACTTCTGTGAGGATTACAGTCTAAGACATAGGCTCAGGGTTTATATTTCAACAGTCCCTCTCTATGTGTATGGCCTCTCCCATTTGCTTGTTTTTCAGACATAGGAATTCATACTAAGCTTCAGGAAAGAGCTGAAACATGTCCAAGGACACCCAGGCGGAACAAAGTCACATCATTTTAGAGTATAGTTATGATGGGATAGCTGTCAAAATTGTGGTTAGGAAGATATATGGAACTTGTTGGTATCAGGTATATTCATATTTAGGAGCCCTTTGTATGCTGGGCTCTTGTTTTTCACTCTCCCATCGCTGCCATGCTATAACTTAAATGAAACGAGGCCAGTAGAACCATGGAGCTCATCTTAAAAAGGATTTCTATATTTTAATAGGATTCTCATGTCACTTGAGTACACACTAAAATTTGAGAGGAATAAGTAAAAGAATTTTTTCTTATTGCTGAAACTGAAAACTTGATACAGAAGTGAGCCAGTGATTTGTAATCTGCCAGAATCGCCTTCTATTCAGAGAAAACCACCTCTACCCAATAGAGCATTTACTTTTTCCATTATCACTCATTTAGAATTGATCCTAACTATGACTTCTTTTCATTCTCTTATTTACTTTCTTATATCTTTTACCTTCCTGGAAAAGCTAGGAGAATGGGAACTTTTCCTTCTTGTTCATATCTTCAGCACCTAGCACAGTGCCTAGCATCTAACATGTTCAATAAATGGTTTGTGAATGAATAGTAAATTGTAGCTCTCAGTATGAGAGAAACAGTTAAGTTTTTTTGTATAGTGCAGCATAAGGGATAATAATCCCATTGCCCAGGTATCAAGAACCTTTTTTTTTTAAATACCATTGCCCAAGCACACTAACAGCAAGCAGAGTAAAATTAAAGATTATTAAGCTTAATTGGTCTGCTTGTTAGAAATTCTGACAAGAAATTGGGAGATGTCATAGGCCGTAGAAAGAATTTTACATTACGTACAATTCTTACGTAGAAAGAATTCTGGTGATTTCTTAATAGAAGTACCTGGCCATCCAATTGCCATGAATCATTAATAGTGGATTGTATTGTCTTTCAGTTTTAGATAAAATTTTACTTTCAGATTTCTCCTGACTGGCATTTACTACATACACATTCTTGGGGACATAAATTAGACTTGGTTACACTAATTTAGTGGGAAGGAAAGACTATTGACCCCACATAATTACTCTCTCTCTGGAAAGCTATGAGTATGCATTTGTATTCTTATGTTTTGGTACTTTAGGTAGCAAGTAGAATATTTACGAAGGGATTCCAGACTGTTTAAGGCTGTGTGTGAGAGAAGCTGAGCAGGTACTGAATCTGGAAACTGATGCTCACACCATTCTTGATTTTACTTGAAGGATTGTGAATTCTTGGCATTATATACTTATACACTATAAATTCTCATTAGCATGAGATGAAAGTGTTCTTTTTTTTTATTCTATTTCACTCTTGTATTTAGCCTGAGGGTCCATGGGCATGAAAAAATGTAGCTCCTAGCCAGCCAGCTTCACAGTATTGTCAGGGATGTAGGCCCTAGTTTTTCTGCTCTACATTTTCAGCACAGGGCGACTACCTCATGCCCCAGGGAAACCACTTACTGGAGATCTAACCATTACTTTCATATTCCAAGCAACAGGAAAGAAGAAGAGCCAAAGTATAGCACATCACCTCCCTCTTGCCTTCCAGCTTTAGTGTAACATCTGCAAAATAGTACTCTATATATACTCGATTGTGTTTTGGTTGTGAAGAGAAAGACGGAGGTCAGCTGGTAATTTATGTTGAGTTATCTATCCCATAATTCCTTTGGTTTATATGAGTAATCAACAGTTTTCATATATTTTGAGCACTTTGCTCACTAAGCACTTTGGTCACATGTTACAGGAAAGCATGTTACCTGTGCATTGGGTTAATTGTAGAGGCCAAGAAGAAAATCCTTGGTTTAGAGTCTGATGAGTTTGTGCTGTTGAAAATGAAAAAGTAAACTATTGTACTTGCTGCTTTTAAGGATTGTAAATTCCAGATCATTGGATGCATGCTTATTTGAAAACACCCCTAAAGAATCAGTTGTTTGTAAACCAAATCATAGTGTGTAAGCTTGTGGATGTGAAGAGGGTAAAATGAGAGGCCATAGTTGTGCTTTTACTGTATAACTAGACAGAGTGCCAAGAGTTGGTTGAAAGAGTTGAAGTGGCTTCTGTCCTGAAGTGAAGGTGTTGTGTGGCTTGACTCTGAGACTGAGGCTTTTCTCTGATTACCCTAAGAGGGGAGCCCAGGCAAAGTAGCTCCAAAATGAGATGGCCCAAAACAAGATGGCTGTAGGTTTGTTTCTCAGTTGTTTTTGTTTTTAAAAAAGTTTGAACTCTTCTGCCTGCCCTTTAAAAATAATCTTTTCTAACACTGAATAGAAAGAAAGGAAGTGGAATACCAGCATAAAAGGTACTGGTCAGAAGGAGCTGTGGGTTTTAATAATCTTTCTTAAAATGTTTTGATATAAAGAAAAATGATACATTAACATACTTTAAATGATGACATAACAGACCAGCTAGAAACAGATTTCAGGGACCTGGTATTCTCTTCCTATGGCAGCTATGACAAATTATCACAAATTGTGTGGCTTAGAAGAACAGAAATTTACTCTCACAGTAATGGTGACTAGCAGTCTGAAATCAAGCTTTTCACAGGGGCATGCTTCCTCCAAAGACTCTAGCAGTCCTTCCTTTCAGATTCTGACGGTTTCTGTCATTCCTTGGCCTGTAGCAGGATTACTCTAATCTCTGCTTCCTCTATTTACCTCTGTCTTCTCTTTTACTGTCTGTTATAAAGACATTTGTCATTTGATTTAGGACGCACACTAAATCTGGAATGATCTAATCATGAGATTTTATAGTAGTTACATCCACAGGTTCAAGTATTAGGACTTAGACACATCTTTTAGGGCTGTTATTTATCCCACTGTGCCCTATCAAGTGTATTAGATATAGTGTAATTAGGAAAGATGTGTGTCTCCCTGGGATTAAACAGAAAGGGGCATCATCTGTGAGTTTATAGTCTCTTTGGAGCAAGTTTTGTTTTATTTTCATTCTGGTTATCACGGAAGCAGCTGAGCTTAGGGCTCTGCCTTGAAGATTTGTAGTTCTTCTAAACAGTATACTACTGACCAGTCCAATTAAAATGATTCTCATTAGTAATGATAAAATTGAGAGGTCATGATGTCCAGTCACTGCTCTATACATTTTACATGTCTTATTTAATTCTCTGCAAAGTATATATTATTATCTCCTTTTTATTAGATGAGGAAACTGAGGCACAAAAGGGTTAAGTAACATGCCAAGATCACCCCACTTGAACAAGGACGGAACCAGCTTTTGAATACATTATGTTTCTAACTACTAAGCTACCTCAGTTGTTGGAAGGGGTCTAGGTATGAAGTTAAAAGAGTTACTTATTATCAAATTAAATTAGCTACTGGTAAGTATTAATATTCTCACCTTTTTCTATGTTCTTTTGGACAACACTGTATTAATTTTTAAGTATCAGGGACACAAGATTCCCAGCTGTAATTTAGCAGCAGTGCCTATTAACCAGATCTGCGCTGTTAAAATTACCAGGGGTGCATCTTGACAATACATGTACTCAGGGTCTGTCTGTCCCTACAGATTTCAGAATCAGTAAATCTGTAGTAAGATACACATGTGCTGAACTTTTGAGAAGTGCTGTATAATCTGATGCACACTCTTGGCTGAGAACTCCTGCATACCGGTTGTTACCCTAACCATGGAGTATTTATTTTCTTAAATGAAAGAGATACACAGTATTGTTTTGTAATTTAGGGAGAGTTTAACTGAGCCATGTATATTTCTTTGTTCTGCCATGAAATAACAGGTATGTTTTCAGTACCTCACTCCTTCAACTTAAATATCCAACCATCTCAATAGAATTGTCCAGATCCCAATGTCATCACCAGAAAAACAACAGGCAGAAAGATTCACACCCTTGGAAGAAAAAAGGAACAGAAGGAGCTGTCTTTACAGCATGTTTCCCATATTCCTGCTAAGCCCAAAGCATTTCACTTCAGTTGGAGAAACTAGGCTCTGAGTTTTATTTCTAAGTCTTATTAACTAGGAATCTGATCTTTTCCAAAGCATTTATTTTAACCACTTTTTTTCTCTTATTATGGAATAATTGAGGGTTTTGTGTTGAGAGTTTTTTTTTTTAAGCCACACTATAACAATATAATTTACAATCTCTTATTTCTTTCTCTGTGGTATGCTATGAAATGTCAGACACTCTATCCCCAAAGTAAATCATGCCTCATTTAATCCTATGCTAACTTCGGAAAGTTACTTGTAAATGGAAAACATTTTATAATTTTATACTCTAATTAAAAGTCCATGTTAAGTTCTCTGGACTAAGAGTACTTTTTCAAGATACTTTGTAGTTTCTTATAGTTGCAGTAGTTACTGTTTGCTGGTGAGTTTTGCAAATATAAATACAGATATCTCTTATTTCATTATTCTTGGCCTATTGTGTCATCTGGTCCCTCTTCTAAGATCTGAAGGTATTTTCACACATTTTATTGCTCCTCAGAACCTAGGTAGACTAAACTAGGGTTCAGGAAATATGGAGTGCTAGGTAGAACCTTTTGAATATCCTATACAGTGTTCTTAATAGCAAGTTACCACTTGGGGATTTATTTGTGTGACCGTTGTGAGTTCCATCAGTAGTCACTTTTTATGACTTGAGTAGAATTGCTGGAAATTCATTTGTGCTGAAAAGATTCATTTTGGACAGGGGTGAAATTTGGAGTGTGGATTATATTGAAGGGGAGGAGGAATAGAGCAGCAGGAGCCTACGTAAAAGCACTCCCATTCCTCATGACTTCAACCATGATTCAAAAGGATATTGATAGAACAACTTGGACTTTGGTTAAAAGTTTAAAAATTAAGAAAACGAAAGTTGCTTTGGTTGCTCCTATTTTCCAACCACATAAAATAAATGCTCATTTAAAAGACTTATTCACAGTGTGCTGTTTATAAATCTGTGAAACAGTCTGCAAGTCATCTTCTCTCATAATTAAAAGGGCCTACTCACTGGCTTTATATGGGACTTGTGAAATGGGACAGTATAGTAAGCACTAAAGTATTAAAGGTCACATGTTTTTTTCCCTGTCTCAAAAGCACTCATGTCTCTATATACAAAGGACAAAGTCACAGAAAAGGAATGTATACCAAAATACTAATGTTAAGGTGATACAGCAGGAAGTGACTTTTACCCCTTTGTCTCTATTTTTAAAGTTTAATATAATGTACATTTTATAAAGAAGTAATACTTAGAGTTCTGAGTCTATTGTTTTTCAAAAACTTCACTGTTAAGGATGCAAACTACATATAGTATGATTCCAATTTTGTTTTAAATTAGATGCAAGGTTTATGGTTGGAGGGGTGGATGGATCATAAAGGACTTCAACAGAGGCCATAGTAGCTGTTGTTATCTCTAGGTGGAGGAGGTAGTGGATTTTGGTGGTGTGGGATTATACTTTCTATATATTGTAATTTAAAAGGAAATAAGTGTTTCACTATGAAATTGTGGGAAAATTGAAGTTAGACCATTCATATTGTGCAGATATTGAATACCTATTCTGTACCAGGCACTGGGGATGCAAAGAAAGAATAAAACGTAATTTCTATCCTTAAGGCCTCAACATTTAGGGGAAGTGGAGAAGTGACAGATGTGATCCACAAATGGCTTGGCTCATGGTGATGGCTCAATCAGTTGGGATTGATTAAGGCTCCCACTTTACTTCTTTTTCTTCCTGCAAGTTATCCTTGCAGGCTTTTTGTTGCTAGGAAGCTTGCCAAGGAGATGGAAGGTGTTGCTTTTATTAGTTCTGAGGCTGAAATGAGATATTCAGGCAATTTTGGTTCTTTCTGCTCCCCCCAATACCCACACACACATTGTGCAGTAACCAAGCCAGGTGTGTACCCTTCCCTTTTGGGTACATTGGGGACTTCCATACACCTCTGGTTCCTCCTAACACATTTTCTTTTGGTTTATATTGTCTGTCATTTTCTTTCAAATCATCTAAAATCTGCTAAGTAATATCTGCTTGAGAAATGGTCTGTCAGCTCTACAAAATATCAGTGTTGTGGCCTTGGTGTGTATTTTGAGTATTTGGTCTGGAAAGAAGTACGGGACTCCAGATTGCAACCATGACTCTGAGGCCAGGGAGGCCGTCAGGAGTCTGAGAGAGTTGGTCATCATCAAGCTGTAAGGCAGAACAAGTGCTTCATGTGTGGTACAGGGTCACAGTTAACTAGAAGTCTTGGCTTAGGTAAATTATTAGGAAATGGGATGAGGCAATCTTTAAAGTGTTAGAAACAAATCTTTTGATTAATGAAATGCAAATTGGTATTACTCAAGCCATTCAACCAAGTAATGGGGTGGGTGTGAAGTAAGGAATTCTATATTGACCTTCAAAGAGAAGCTGAGCCCCCTTTCCTAACAACCCCCCACCCCACCCTGCCCACCCATTCCAGTTCCCATGCGTTTGCCCAGCCTAGTTGGTGCCTGTGCGTTGTTTTCCAAGTGGCTAGTTTGGACAGTCTTAATTGACTTAGACATTTTGACAGTAGACATTTTCAGCCCAAGTTTAGTGATGACATGGGTGAGCTGTAACTGAAAAATTGTGCTGCTAACAGCTAGCCAGTACTTAATAAGACCCCTCTAAGTAACTAAATGTGATAGATATCTTTTCTAAATAGACTAGGAATAGGACATTTTGCTCAATTAAATTTAAAATGAATCATTCTCAGACTTTCTTTATGAAGATCTACATTTAGAAATGTGATGATAAATTTTAGTCCTGACGTTCAGGGACTAGATAACTTACCCAAGGTCTCATGGCTGAGGTATGCCAGAATCTTCTAATAAATGTCCAGGCTTGTGACCTCTGCTACTTTATGCAGACTTCAAGTGATTAATACCTACCTGGAAGTGCACCCCAGGCCAAAATTCCAGAGACCTGCTTCTAGGTCCTACTATGCCCAGAATAATTGGATACTGGTTTGTTGTTTGTAAAACGGGGGAATTGAACCGTGTGATCTGGAGTCTTTCAGAGCTAGCTTTCTGATATGATCCCGTCTCCTATATGTGGGAAGTAGTCTGGGCAAACCTGTGTTGTCAGGGTGTGGACTGCATTTGAATCATGTTTTCTGTACATTTTAATGAGGCACTGGTGTTTCTGTAGTTTTCACTATTTCTGTAGGATAAAACCAGAGATACCACATGTCCACAGTGACTTTATAAAACTTTCCTTGTCTCTCTCCTACATGTTTATGTGTGTGTGCTCATACAGTGAAGTACCCTCATGACTCAAAGTCAGATCTGTTCACAGTCTCAGTAGTATTTAACCATGTTAACTGTGTAAGTTAAGAATAAAGAGCAGGCATCTTGAATCTACGGTAGTTTTTAGTGACCTTGCTAAGACATGAGTTCGCTAAGAAGTGCTGTAGAATGAAAATTGTATAATATGAGTGTGGCAATAACTAACACTTGTTGTGTTGCAGGCCCTCCGTATTCATAGAGGATAAAGCAGTAGACACTCTGGCTTATCTCAGTGATGGAGATGCCCGAGTTGGATTGAATGGACTGCAGCTGGCAGTACTGGCCAGGTTAAGCTCTAGGAAGATGTTTTGTAAGAAGAGTGGGCAAACCTATTCTCCCAGTAGAGTTCTGATCACTGAAAATGATGTGAAGGAAGGCCTCCAGAAATCTCACATTTTATATGATCGAGCAGGTAAATAACTCTGAAATGTGAAAAGAGGGAACCTTTAATGAAATAAGTTGTATACACACACACTCCCTTTCAGGCCTCTGACCTTCATCTGGGTCCAGAGCGTGAACATGTTTCTCAGTTGGATCTCTGTATTGGTAATAGAATTAAATCTTACACTTATTGATTTCAAAGACCTAGCTTCCAGAGCTTTCTTAACAGATGCACAGAACAGAAGCTGTCCTGATAAGAACTGAGAGGACTTTGTGGGTTTGAAATTGCAGGCTTCAACTTATAAGGTAGTTATTTTTCCATTACTTGCTGATGGCACATTTTAGAACACAAGCATTTTTAAAAACCGTACACTCAGTCAACAGCAATTCTTATGATAATTTATAATGGCAGTAAATAACAATGGGATTCTTAAAATAAGTGACTTATTTTAATGAGAATTAAAATTCTTAATTTCTAGAGTCTGAACTAAATTTAAATTTATTTGGATCTTGATGCTCTTACTTTGTTACAGCTTTTTAAAAAAATTAATTTTGCTTTATGCAGTTACCTGTTTTCATAGAATTTACAGATATCGGTTTTGATACCACCTCTTATTAAATCCATGACCTGGCAATATTAAATGTCATAAGTGCAGCACATTTGTGTGTTTTTATAAAAGGTCTGGGCGAAGAAGATAGCGCATTGTAAATTAGCCTGTACTCCTAAGGGCTTGAGTATTTGTGTGATTCTGGATAGAGTCCTATTGCAATAACAGGAATAGAATTACCACACCTTTAAAAGTTATGCCAGAAATAGAAGCTGATAATTGAGCATTCTAGATATCACATAAGCTGTACCATGTCTTTAACAGTATTTCCAAATGCATTCTAATGTTGGAGAATACTTCTTACTGGTTAGAGAAGGGGGTGAGGGAGTTTAAGAATAACTTTGGTTCCAGGCACTGACCGCTTCCTTATGAGTGAACAGAACGTGTTGTGTGACCTTGAGGAAGTGACTGAAGCTCCTCAGCCTTCGTGCACCACAGCTAATGGGGATGGGGTGGTCAATAAGCACTAAGGACACATTGGAGGCATTCAGCAAACAGTTCTGTTTGCTTTCTGATGTGAATGTGCCCCTCACCAGGGACCTCTCTTCTCATGACCCAGGGATCTCACATGGTCAGTTCTCTGTGCTCTTGAATGTCATATGAATACTTGAAAAATCTGAAAAGTAAAACATTCTAGTGTAGAGTTTTGCTTTATTTTCAGCCAAATACAAGAATTGGAGATAAGAACAAAATTAAAAAGTTTAAGAGGTAAAAAATAGTCCTGCATACTGGACTCTCCTGTGTTTGGGGGGTTCCAGCCACAGTGGTCTTTTTGTCTACTTGTAGGTGTCCTAAAAGAGACTCTTCATTTTGATTGGACCAACTAAAACTGTTCTTTCATATTTTATCAGACTGTCAGTTAAAAAAAAGAAAGCTACCATTTAACAAAACATTAGCTAACATTGCATCTCAGTATTTTATATACATTGTCTTTTTAATTATCAAAATAACCTTAGGAATTAACTATTGATATTATCTTCATTTTATAGATGATAAAGCTTGCCTAAATTCACAAAGCAAGTGGTTAAATTCATCCTCAACTCTAGGCGTGATTGGTTCCCAGGACTGTGTCTTTCCCCACTGTCAGTGCTGCCTCCATACCAGCACCTCACCACAGTCACCAGTCTCACTGCTGGAGTATGTCACTCACCTCACACCCACTCACACGTGCACTTATACACTCATCTACTCTCTCACACCCATTTGAACAGTCAAGCCTGTGAACACTCATGTATATTGACACATACCTACTCATGGACACAAACCCACATAAGTGTATGTCAGATGTGTCCAGTCCTACGGTTCCTATGTCTTGGGGCTCATATTTCATCATGGGGAGCTATGCACAATGGGGATCACGTTCTTTGCGGCCCCAGGAGGAGCTGGAGGTAGTGGAAGCTACCTGGCGTCAGGTCTTGAGAACCCACACAATCACAGGTCTTTACACCCCACCCTGCCCCTCCCTGTGTGTAATATATCTGCTCCACAGTTGAGCTGGAGACACTCAAACAATTCATATCCTAGAGAATCAGGCTTTGTTCCATCAGTAGGGATGATAGAAGCAATGTCCTGGAAACCTACTAGCTTATACTTTTAGGCCTGTTTATAACTGTGGTGAGACAAAGATGCTCATCCCCAGGATTTTAATTATTTCTTTTGTCATCCTAGTATGTAGTTACTTGTAGGACCCAGTAACTAGGTCAGATAATTCTGCATCAGAACGAAGAAATTTCCAAGTAAGAACACATTCTCTGCCATGCATTGAGGTCAGTGTTCTACATAAATAATGTGAAATTTTAAGTTATAAAGTGATACATAATAAAAGCAAAAATAGAAGCTAGCATAGAATACTATCTAACACATGTTTTTGTAGTGCTTACCCTATACCAGGAATACATTATTTAATATTCATAACCCTATGTGTTAGCTAGTCTTACAATGTCCATTTTATGGATAAGAAACCCCAGGAGACGTAGAGGGTCAGTAACTTGCCCATAATTACATGGCTAGTACATTTGGCATTCAAACCCAGGCTGCTTGGTTCCAGAGCCTGTGTTGCCTTTTATTGTTGATCTCGGTAAAGATAGAAGAAAATGAGTACCCTGTGTGGCAGGGGGGATTCATTGCTATCTCCTGTTTACATTTGACAGAGTGAAGTGGAGGTGGCCTCGTCCATCTTCTCCATGTCTGTGAGTTGGCCAGGCTTGCACTACCTGGCCACTTCCCCACGTCCAGGCTCAGCTCTGGAAGGGAGTAGAGCACAGGGTCCATGTCCAGGCCCATGCAGGTGGTGGGCCAGAACCATGTGGATTTCATGCAGGATACTTTTCTAGCCAGTCTTCACGCCACTGTGACTTAGCTGAGGAAGTCCTGGGATAGGTGACAGCTCAGTTTGTTCTCAGAAATCTGGCAGCCCTGCTCAAACCATTGGTCTGCCTTGGTGCTCCTCTGAAAAATGGAAGGGCCTCAGGCCCCACAGTTGGCCTCTCAAGGGTTCTTCCTCTGGCAGGCTGACATCTTATCTCATGCTCTCTTCATCTGAAGGTCGTGCCATTTTACCAGCATAGTTAGTTGCCAGGACTTGTTCCTAGGGCCCAAATGCTATGTAGAGTAGATGTGGTCTTGGCTGGCCTCAACCTGATGAAGAGCACAGGCCAGGCGCTTCTCTGGGAGGGCTAATACTAATAAGAATAATGCCTCTGCTTTCTCATGAGGAGGGTGCCCTCTCCTCAGATTTAAGGAAGTGATGGTGGTCAAAACATAGTGAAATGTGTGCAAATGCAAATGTTCGTAATTTTTTTTAATATGATTTTCTAAAGCACATTTCACTGATTATTTACATGGATAAGACCAAGTGGTGAGGGAGAAGGGCTACAGTGCTTTCAGGGTAAGAACTGTTAGTCCATGTGTCAGTCCTTCTGGGATCCTGCCACACATGTGTGTCCCCACACTGGATTTAAATGACCACAGGCTTCAGATATCAGAAAGACAACTGGAAATGACACTGAGGAACAAATGGGCTGTAACAGCTGCTCTTGCCACTTGAGTCTATTTTAATGGCTACATCAAGGCCCAGGGTCAGTTTTCCTCAAATTCACAGTTGGGTCAAATGGTGGAACCAGAACATCAGAATCACTCTCCACTCTTCAGTCTGACACATCCACTGAGGTCTATAAGGACCAAATGAATGCCCCCTCCCTTTGCCTGGTCTTTGCTCACATTCAGTGTGAACCCCACAAATTTCCCAGCAGCTTCCTACTCTGAGTTGGACTAGGTGACCACACAGGTCCACAAGCCCCTCATGGAACTGTGGACCTACTCCAGCAGCCATACTAGGGCACTGTCCCTTCACACTGCGCCCCCTGAAGGCGACTACAAACCCTCACTCTCCTGGGCTCTCCTAGGTACTGCACTAGTTTAGCCTTAATGTCAGCCAAGTGAGGGCAACATATGGCTTGGATGGATCCTACTAGGAGACTGTGGGTTCCCTCTTCCTGCCAGTAATTGAGCAGGTGCTTTTTGTGGTGTCCAGGAGAAGAACATTACAACTGCATCTCTGCACTTCATAAGTCGATGCGGGGCTCAGACCAGAGCGCCTCCCTCTACTGGCTGGCACGCATGCTTGAAGGAGGAGAGGACCCACTGTATGTGGCAAGGAGGCTTGTGAGGTTTGCCAGTGAGGACATAGGTGAGTGTGATGGGAAGGGCCCAGAATCTGGTGTCCATGTAGGGTAGGGTGGGGTGATGTGGAGGGATGAAATACTGCTTTTTGACTTAAGAGTTTCTTTGTACCATGTGGGACAGATAAGGAAAAGAAGAGTTAAGTAGGAACTAAGTTTATTTCTTGATAGTATGTGTATGAGTTTTTGAGTGTTTATGTTCCTAAACACTCTGTCATCCTTTTGTTTCCTCTTCAGTGGTGATTTTCCTAACATGACTGATGAAATAGAAGAAATATTTTAAATTTGCTTTCCAGTCAGGTATCCAGGTATTTATTGGATCACTACTGAGATAGAAATGGAAGATTCTGGACACTTTTTTTTTTTTAAGTATATTTTATTGATTATGCTATTTCATTTGTCCCAATTTTTTTTCTCCCCTTTATCCCCACTCCACCCTCCAGCATCTCCCTCCCTTCGTTCATGTCCATGGGTTGTACATATAAGTTCTTTATCTTCTCTGTTTCCTATACTATTATTTACTTTCCCCTGTCTACTTTCTGCCTACCAATTATGCTTCTTATCCCCTGTACTTTTTCCCCTATTCTTCCCTCTCCCCCTCCCTACTGATAACCATCCATGTGATCTCCATTTCTGTGAATCTGTTCCTGGTCTAGTTGTTTGCTTTGTTTTTGTTTTTGTTTTAGGTTCAGTTGTCGATAGTTGTGAGTTTGTTGTGATTTTACTGTTTATAGTTTTGATCATCTTCTTTTTCTTAGATCTAAGTCCCTTTAACATTTCATTTAATAAGGGCTTGGTGATGATGAACTCCTTTAGATTTTCTTGTCTGGGAAGCTCTTTATCTGCCCTTCCATTCTGAATGATAGCTTTGCTGCCTAGAGTAATCTTGGATGTAGGTCCTTGCCTTTCATGACTTTGAATATTTTCCAGCCCCTTCTTGCCTGCAAGGTCTCTTTTGAGAAATCAGCCGATAGTCTTATGGGCACTCCTTTGTAGGTAACTATCTCCTTTTCTCTTGCTGCTTTTAAGATTCTCTCTTTATCTTTAATTTTGGGTAACTTATTTATGATGTGCCTTGGTGTGATCCTCCTCGGGTCCAATTTCTTTGGGACTCTCTGGGCTTTCTGGAAGTCTGTTTCCTTTGCCAGATTGGGGATGTTCTCCTTCATTATTTTTTCAAGTAAGTTTTCAATTTCTTGCTCTTCCTGTTTTTCTGGCACCCCTGTGATTCAAATTTGGGGCGCTTAAAGTTATGCCAGAGGTTCCTAAGCCTTTCCTCATTTTTTCGAATTCTTCTTTCTTCATTCTGTTCCAATTGGATGTTTATTTCTTCCTTTTGTTCCAGATTGTTGATTTGAGACCCAGTTTCCTTCCCTTCACTGTTGGTTCCCTGTATATTTTGCTTTATTTTACTTTGTATAGCCTTCATTTCTGCCTTCATTTTGTGACCAACCTCAGTCAATTCTGTGAGCATCCTGATTACCAGTGTTTTGAACTCTGCATCAGATAGGTTGTCTATGTCCTTGTTGTTTAGCTCTTTTTCTGGAGTTTTGATCTGTTTCATTTGGTCCATATTTCTTTGTCTCTGCACACTTGTTATGTTGTTAGAGGGGCAGAGCCTTAGGTATTTGCCAAGGCGTGGCAACCCTCTTTGCTACTTTGTGGCACTGTGTGGGGGAGGGGTCAGAGAGGGAACAACACTGCTAGCTTGCTCAGTTCTAACCCCACTTTCCAACGAACTTTCCTGTGAGACTGGGAGTTTCTCCTGCCTTCGAAACCCCTGCAGTATTTTTCAGCTAGAGGTTTTGAGTCTTTAGTTTCCAGGTCAGCCAGCCCTGTCTCACCCATGCGGTCCACCACCTTGCCACAGATCCTCTCCACCCTCTGGGTTGCCTGTCTTCACCCCTCCTACCAGTCTGGATGAATGTTTCTTTAACTCCTTGGTTGTCAGAGTTCCATGTGTTTTGATATTCTGGCAGTTCTGGTTGTTTACTGTTTTTAAGTTGTTTGTTATCCTCCTTTTTGTTGTGCAAGGAAGCGAAGCATTTCTACCTATGCCTCCATTTTGGCCAGAAGTCTCTGGACACTAAAGAAAAAGATCAGAAAAGCTTTTCTTTGGTGTTAGTAAATGTTTTATTTTTAATGTATCCATCCTTGTGACAGGTGTCATGGTCTTCACTCCTTATTATATACATAGTCCCTTATTTTTCCTACTAGATATAATAGAGTTTTTATTCCTGAGGAAACAGTTTTTTGACATCGCACAGTAACCATTCAGTAAATATTTCTTTAATAAGCTAATGAGATCAAAGAAAAGTCAGACCATTTTGCTAAGTGGGATTGTTTTGGTCAACAGAGTCTACAGGCAATGATGGTCTCTGGTTGCAGCAACACATAGGTCAAGATGGGGGTGTGCATTGTCACTTAAACATTCCTTTCTCTTTGTGTGTGACAGGTCTGGCTGACCCATCTGCACTAACACAAGCAGTTGCTGCCTACCAAGGCTGTCATTTTATAGGCATGCCTGAATGTGAGGTAAAGTAATCCACTCAGTTCTCTGCAAATCAGTTCTTTCTCTTGTGCTCTGTCCCTTTGTGGATTTGAGTATATGTTCTGCCCTCACTGTTGATGTATGGGCCCACTGAAAAAGATGCTTGGCTTTTTAATTCCCATTTTATAACCTTAGAGCCTATAGAGAGAGGGGACCTTAGGTATCAACAAGGTCATATTTTCAAACTACTTCCAGGAGTCTGAAGTTCAGAGGAAGTGCTCAGGATTTCCTGGGGACAGAATTGTTGAAAGAGCTGAATAGGAAATCTGTGCAAGTTCATTCACAAACAGAGCAGCTTCATAGTTATGTTTTATATATTGGGGTTTTAAGAAAAACTTCATTTAATAAAAAGTTCTGTTTTTGAAAAATAAAACCACTGGTCTGGTTCAACCTCCCTTCTCATGTAGGAATTTCTTCTTCTATTGTAGGTGGTTATCCAGACTATAGGCAGAAAGGGGGATAATAAAAGCATGGTGGGAACCTTTTCAGAATTAACTAGAGATGTCATAAAGTGTTTGCAAAACAGAAACTCCCTGGCACTCTCATAATAAAATGTTTACTTTTTACCTAGGTGCTTCTGGCCCAGTGTGTAGTCTATTTTGCCAGAGCTCCAAAATCTATTGAGGTATATAGCGCCTACAACAATGTCAAAGCCTGCCTGCGAAACCACCAGGGGCCTCTGCCCCCAGTCCCGCTGCATCTGAGGAATGCACCAACCAGGCTGATGAAGGATTTGGGCTATGGCAAGGGCTACAAGTACAACCCCATGTACAGCGAGCCTGTGGACCAGGAATACCTGCCGGAAGAATTGAGAGGAGTGGATTTCTTTAAACAAAGGCGATGCTGACTCTCTTAGGCTATGACAGTGGAAGAATGTTACTTTTTTTTTTTCCCTTTCTTAATAGGAATGGCCAGAAAGAGAGTAAATGGATTGTGCCGTTGGTTGTCTGATGGAAGTTAAAACAGACCAACTTTTTGTACCAGAAATTTGAGAGTTCCTTAGCTGAAGGCACAGTTACTTCAACTAAATGTGTAATGTTGAAATTGTGTTCATTTGCACTCTGCAGTGGTTATGCTTATGAAAGTATCTGGCAGCTTTGTGCAATGAATTAATGTTATAAGGAATTATCTATTTTGTCAAAGTATTTAAGTCATAATGTCACTTCAGAATTCAGTTCTGTAGGATTTTTTTCCTTTAAAAATGTATATTCTGGGTAGTTTTAATTGGTAAAAAAAATTAATTGTGATTTAATACTGCATAGTGTTTTGGGTATTTTTTTTATATGCAAAGATCTTACAAGCCAATAAAACTATTTCAAAGTACTCTTAAATTCTCTCACATTTTTCCCACCTTGGTTTCCTAGGTTACAATGTCTGTCACCATCACATTGTGTTCGGTAAAACTGTGAAAAGAAAATTATGATAGGTGAAATTGGAAAGCTTATTATTTTATTTTTGAAAATTAATCTTAATTTTTTAAAGGAATATATATAATTTTAAATGGCTTATTTAAAAAATCCAGTGGTCTGTCCCATTTTTCCTTCCTCCAGTTTCTTCTCACAGCTCCATGTTTCTAAATGATACATATGATCCTGTTTCACACTTTTGTGTTTCTTAAAGTAAAATATCATACACACACAGAGGACTTAGTTTTGTTTGTATCTACTGCCAATTCTTCTCAAACTCCTTAATAGGTATTTTACACACATTTCCAAAAGGATGGCCCTGTCAGTAATCATATTGGTTCTGTTTGCTGCCCTGGGTGTGATCCCTCCCAGGTACTGCCACTTCTGTCTGTCTGCAATGCTGCACAGCCACCATCCTGGGCCTCCTATGCCCTTCTCCTGAACGAGAGGTTTTAGCAGCCTGGAGGACAGTGTGATCGAATTCACCAGGCCTGGTGTGTGTGACCCGCCCCTCTTCTATGTGAACTGGTTGTGCTTCAGTGCACAGTTGTCATCCCTTGGTTGTCATCCTGGAGATTTCTTTTGATTTGTGCCTCCATCACATCGGATTGCAGGATCCTGTGCTTCCCTTTCTCAGGTGATGCACGTCTAGCTTTAAGGCGTGGGAAGCAAACTTGTTTTTAGACCTTGAGTGTCAAAATACTTTTATTTTACCTTCACACTTATTGTCTGGGAATAAATTCTAGGTCGGAAATTATTTGTCAGTTGTCTGCCTTTCCCAAATTGCTGTTGAGAAGTTTGATGACATTTCTGATTGTGACCGCTGTAAGCGTATAGGATCTTCTCTCTTTGTTACTGATGTTTGGAAAGTTTGCAGTGATTTTGCTGGTCATTAGGTGGACCTTTTAGTCTGGAAACTCATTCAGTTCTGGGATAGTTTCTTTTTCATTCAATAAACATTAAGCGCCTGCCTCATGCTGATCACTCTTGTTGGGAATGCATCAATGAATGAGAAAACCTTGTGCTCGTGAAACAGAAGAAAAAAAAATAGTATTTTAATACGTCAGTTAGTGATAAATGCTGCCTTGGCTGGTGTGACTTGGTTGGAGCATTGTCCCATATCATAAAGGCTGTGGGGGTTTGATCCCCAGTCCAGGTGCTCAGGAACCCTGGTCCAAGCATGTATGGAGAGGCAATCAATAGATGCTTCTCTCTTGCATTGATGCTTCCCTTCCTCTCTAAAAAGCAATGAAAGAATGTCCGTGGGTGAGGATGAAAAAAATTCTTTTAATGCTAAGTGCTAAGGAGAAAATAATTGGAAGATAGAAAGGGTAGGGTGATATGGTTGGAATTTTAGTTAAGAGTAACCTAAATTTTAGTTTGATGGATCTCATCAAGCAGATATTTGAGGCAAGGATTAGAGGACATGAGTATGCCATTCAGATGTCTAGAAGATCATTCCGTGCAGACAGAACAGAATTCCAGGCAGAGGAATCAATCAACAGGTACAAAGGCCTAGGGAGGAAGGTGCCTGGCAGACTCAACGTCCAGTATGAAGGCCGGTAGGGGAGTAGAGAAAGGGAAGTGTGGAAGTCGAAGTCAGGAGATGATGGGGGTTCAGATTATGAAGAATCATTTTGTTCATGGTAAAATCTTCGGCATTTACTCATGGTTTCCAGCAAAAAAGTGTCACAATGGAACTTAAATTGTATAAGGATCACCTTTGCTGCCACGTTGAGACAAGAATGTAGGGAGGGCGGAGCTGGGAGATGGGAAATCAGAATTTGCAGCATTCTGGGAGAGATGATAGTAGATGAGTGGTTTGATTATGAATATACTTAAGGGAGAACCAATAAAATTTGGTGACATTATATGTAATGCACATATATGAAAATTAATGACGGCTGTCATTTACTGAGAATTAACAAGTACTAACTTGGTCTTAGCACTTGGCATGGGTGAATCTGAATCCTCAATCATAACCCAATAAGCAATTTCAGGATAAGGACACTGGGGCAAAGAAAGGGTTCATCTTTGCTCAGGACCGCCCAGCTCGCTAAGGTTTGAAATGTAGGCCAATCTGATGCAGAACCCATGTGCTCACCTATGGATTTTTCTCACTACTCTGGTCCTTTTCTGTAACTCAAAGGACCAAGGTAGGCCCTCCCTCAAACTGGTCTTTGTATATGTTTCTTTGTTCCTTATTTCCCAGCCTTTTGAATCTGCTCCACTTTCTGGGAGATTTCCTCAACTTTATGTTTCATTCCTTAATTTTGCCATCATCATGTTTTAAATTTCCAAGAGCTCACTTTTAATTTTTTTGTAGTAGTATGTGTTACTTATTTTGTGACTGCTTATCTCCTTGAGGATAAATTTGTTTTTCATTTTATCTCTACATATTCTTTCCTCCCATGGTTTTGGTCTCTACCTTTCATATCATTTGTTCCTCAGGTGTGCATTAATCATGAACATCTTATTACATGCTTATTTTTAAACACGAAAAACTGAAAAGCAGATTGGATGCTCTGAGCATAGGGATGGGCGGGGACAGGGAGTTGACTGATCATTGCTGAGTCATTTGTTGGAAAACTTGAAAGTCAATGATTTTAGGGCTCTCTTGGCTGGTGAGAGCCCTAGAGAAACTCTTCTATTCTCCTACCAAGCCAGCTATGCCTGGCTCCCTGCATTGTGGGTGCCACATAGGGAAAGTGGGCAGTCATCGCACAGCAGTCAGTGTGCATATGCCTTGATCTCTGATTATGAAATGATACGCAGGCCCCCAGCTCTTTCCCAATGGCCTGGAGTAGGAGAGGATACCTTCCATTTTCCCAGCCTTGGAGGTCTGCCACATAGATCAGGTGGGTTCTTGGCTTTCCCCACTGGGATCTGCCAAGTTAGTTACTACTCGCCCACCACCTTCCTAATCTCCAACGTTGTATTGCCATGATCTCACTTCTCCCCATCCTAAGGGTTGATGACTTTTAAAGATTTCTTTTTGTGGTTTTGGTGGGGGCTTGGGAGGAAGTGAAATTAGATGTGTGTTCAATCCATCACCTTTACTAATATTTAAGATTTAATTTAAGATAGTTCAGATGTTAACAGCTCAGTACCACAGGAAGCAGTTCCACCTGTAGGCCTGAAATGACAAGGGGATGGCCTGAGAGGGAAGCCTGGGACTGCAGTACAATAGCAGCCTTTTGACAAGAACTGTGGCCTTAAGTACAGACGTAAGATCTCAGCAATTACTGCACATCTAGGCAGGAATAGTAAAGGGCGGGAAAGGAAATGAATAGCTTGCTATCATTCAAAGGAAGTGAATGACTATCTCTTTTTGTCTTCCTCCTACCCTCTGACCTTGTGCTGGTACCTCCCATTGACAGAAACCAGCAGAAGTTTCCCTGGCTAAAAAACAGGTCAAAAGGGTGGAGTGGATTTAAAGGATTAAGTAAAGAATACCTAGTATGGACAGATCTCTGAAATAAAAGATATAACTACTATAATCTAAAAGAAACTAGATTCTTTATGCATGATTGTATACCTTAAAAACCAAAGAGAATTTTCAAAAAAACTAATAATATAGGAAAATGGTCAGGTGTAAATATGAAAATTAGTAGCTTCTGGACTACTAATTGTAATCAGAAAAATGTACCAAGAAAAAGATTCCATTTTCAATAACAGAATACAAATAAACTTAGTAGTATCTGAGGATCAGGACCTATGTGAAGAAACTACCATATTGAAACAAAAAGAAAACCTGAACAAAAGTAGAGATAAGCCATATTCCTAAACCTTATTTTATTATAATTTATTGTAAATATTTTTTTAATTTCCATTATGCTAAGCCTTTAGAATGTGATCAGTTCATATTTGTTGGATGACAAAATGAGTGAATAAATACACACTAAGATATTTACGTAGATGTCCTAAAATAGAGGTCTGTCCTTGGTGTTTCTATCCACTAGGGGTCAGGCTTCAGCCATGACAGAGTGAGCCAATACTTTGGTCTCACCAGAGTTTCTATCCTGTTCACAGGGCCACATTCAGCCAAGATTTTTAACGTTAGTGATTAACCTCATAGACTAATAACTGTTCCAGAAAGCATAATTATTCGATTACAAAAGTAATATACTATCATTGCAAAAACAGGTATAAGAGAGGATGCAAAGAAAGAATAAAGATCAACTTTATTTTTTAATTTAAATATTTTATTGTTTATGCTATTACAGTTCTCCCCGTTTTTCTGCCTTTGCCCCCCTCCACCCAGCCTGTCCCCAACCTCCACAGTCAATCCCCACACCCTTGTCCATGTCCATGAGTCATATATATATGTTGTTTGACTAATCCTTTCACCTTCCAACTAGTCCCCACCTCCCCTCTCCCAAGTATCAGTCTGTTCCTTGTTTCTGTGCCTCTGGTTCTATTTTGTTAATTATATTCCACTTATAAGTGAGATCATATGGTATTTGTCTTTTACCAGTGCAAGGTCAACTGTAATATTTCCTCTCATTGGTAACTACCGTTACCATTTTTGTATATGTCCTTCGGGTATTTTTTTAATGTGTCTATGAGACGATTGAAGCCATGCATTATCTCTGTTACAGTTTGCTTTTTCTCACCTCACCACATGATTTTTACATCCAGAAATGGTGGGGAGGCTCAGATTTTGTGTGCGCACAACCCGAGCTTGGCTATTCGCTAAGGCTATGACAGGTGGACGCCTAAGAATTGACATTAGTAACCATTAGAGATACAGGGAAGGCATTCTGAGGGCCTAAGTTCACTTCCTTCCATCTCCTTCCTAGTCTCCTGGCCTGCACTGCCCTCATTTCTTACCTGGACATCTATCTGATCATATACCAGTAACCCCTCCTCCTCCAGCTTAAACTCCTTACGTGAAGTTCTACACTCTGCTCTTCCGTCCTGAGACCAGTATGATCTGGCCCCAGCAACCTCAGCATTGTTTCACACCACCCTCCTGCCCTCCCTGGCCTTCAGCCCTCTCCACCCCTTGCTCCCCATCCCCGCCCATTTCTTTCAGCTCTTCTGCCAACTATGTAATGAAGAGCTTGGGCCCAGGGATCTCTCTGTTTGGATTCAAATCCTACCTGTGCCAGTTCTTCACTATGTGGCCTTGATCACACCTCTCCTCATTATCACACCTCTCCTCATCTGAAAAATGGGAGTTATATATTACCTAAGCACAATGGGAAGGGTCCAGCAGAAGTAAGGCCTGCTTGAATGTGGTTGGTAGGCTAATACTATAGGTGTAATCATTTATAGTTTAAATTCGAACGTTTCACCCAAGATGTCATATGGTGTGCTTGAGTGTGATACTGTTATGGTATAGAATGACATGCTTATGATTTTTTAATAAAATATTTTGTAGTAAAAAAGGGATGTTATTTGGACCAGGCCCTGTATGTAATTGCTGAGAATAATACCTGGCACCTAGTAACTGTTCCTAAAGAGTTAGTTATGACCGTTACTTGTTCTTCTGATCTCCTCAAACATCACTTCCTTAGGGAAGCCTTCTCTGACCCCTCAGGCCAAGTCAGGTTCCCACCCCAGCTGAACACCCAGCCCAGCATATGCTTCCACCACCCATGTGAGCTCCATGTTTGCTCTGAGCTACATGAGCACCTGGGGTTTCCCAGGGCTTCAGGTCACTAGTGGATATTGCTCTGTCCTTCTGGACTCTGTGGTGCAAGAAGGCACAAGCATCCTCTCTCATTTGCTTCTTGAGGGCTAACCTGGGGACAGTGAGGGTTGCAGTCTTTTAAGGACACTTGATACTCAATTCTGGCTGGCATCAATAGTTGCAAATGTTTCTACTGCTTGCTACATGTCGGCAAAGAACAGTTATGTTCTCAATTTCTGAAATGAGTGTCTGAGATAGCACCGTTGTTACATCTATTTCATACATAGAAGAGGACTCTGGGACTAAGAGTGCTTAAGTAACTTCCCCAGGGCCACAGACCTAGCTAGGCTTGGAAACCAGGCAGTCTGACCTGCTCCCCACCTTGCCAGGGATCCTCAGACTTTTGTGGGCATCAGAAGTACCTGGAGGCCTTATTAAAACCCCAGAATTTCTAGTTCAGTCAATCTGCCAGAGGGCCTAAGAATTTCTTTCTAATAAGTTCCCAGATGCTGCTGCTGGTCCGTGCAGACCACACTCGAACAGTCACAGTGCTAGCTGCCGTCAGACCCTGGAAAGGAGTCTTCAATGGCAGGCACACAGGCTCTTTTCAGACCCAGAGTAAAACTGCAATGTTTGTCTTCCCCCAACCTCTGCTGCCTCCCTGCATGAATACATCATTTATCTTTTCTTTCTCACTGTAAACATATTCAGTGATTCATGAAGCCATGAGGCCTGTCCCAAGTCCCCATGCCACATGGATCTGCCTCCCTTCCTGCCCCATTTTTATCCCTTGGCAGCTGCTAATTCTAACCAAGTGTAGCTGGTTTAAGTCATCCACACTTGAAACACACAGAAAGCAGGGCGCTGGTGTGTTTGCTAGCCAGGCATATTCAGGGGTGTGTCATCTGAAATCAGAGGAAAGGGCATCTCTTTCTTATTCTCACAAAGGCATCCCAGGGCTGACTACACCCTAGAACCGAGCAAGTTAATCTCTTTGCTTCTTGCCTATTTTGATGAACTTTCAGCTTCCATTGAAAACACCCCTTTTGAGTCATGTAGCTCCTTAATGAGAAATAAAATACACGAACTTCACGTTGCAGCCTGCAAATTCTCTACCTGCCTAGCCACTTCTTCATTGTTACAGTTAGTGCAAACAAGCCTGGAGAATTTGCTCATACCTAACCATGAACCTTGGAATCTTGAGTCATAGGTGCATACAGGAAGGTTACTCACTCAGGAGGAGCTGTGCTCTGGTGAAAACCAGCTCCAAGGAAGCCAGAATCCCTGCTCCAGCAAACTGCTGCAGCCCTGGGTCTGGTGTTTCTTTACTGTGAGGGGAAGTTTTGTAACTGGCAGTTCAACTGTTTCATGTAA
Source organism: Micronycteris hirsuta (assembly GCA_004026765.1). NCBI lineage: Eukaryota > Metazoa > Chordata > Mammalia > Chiroptera > Phyllostomidae > Micronycteris > Micronycteris hirsuta. The sequence goes on along the minus strand of PVJI01002690.1, from coordinate 22,557 downwards.
CACTCAACTATTTTAAGTATTTGAGTTGGAATCCCACATTTCCTCCATTATCTGTTATTTAAAATCTGGCCATGAGATCTGTCAAAATGTGAAGTCTTCACTTAACCAACCAGTTAGAAGATAGCATTCCATCCTCACTCACATCACGCATTGCAAAGAGGCTCTTTGGATCTTACCTAGATCATAAACCTTCTGAGGGCACTCATTGAAATAATCACGTTAACCTCAAAATACAGGCCCTTGGCAGATTTTCATCCAGCAGCTGTTTAGTTGTCTTTACTTGCTAGGAAGACAGTGATATTTACGAGGAGACATCTCCCTGTATTAGCTGCTAAACTTTCCCTGGTTCAGGACAATGGATGGCTCATGTTCTATCATCATTTTTCCAGTCTGGCTTGCTGTGCTTTTGCGGAATGCATAGGATTTGTAAAAGGGTGCAGCCAGGGGGTTCCCGAAAGAAGGATTTGTAATGGGGTCCAGAATTCAGGGTGTCCAGGAAATATTAAAAATACAGGATGTCCTCACCCCCACAAGTCTGAGCTGGAGGATAGGACACATGGAGCAGGGCCATTGAGAGTTGTTTTGCATAGCAATAGTTTGGCAGATAACCTCTAGAATGGCCATTTGACATATCTATAACTTTTAACCAGGTTCATGGATATGTTAAATAGCCTGCCCAGACTTATTATGGCAGCCCAGAAAAGCTGGAAAAATACGGGAGTGCTGGCAGGTGTATTGTGGGTAGAGTCAGAAATGAGGCTGCTGAGGAAGATTGATGCTGGGATTTAAATCCAGGCACTGCAGCCATGACAAGAAGAACCACGCAGCTTTGGGTCTCCCTTTGCCACGCAGCTCAGGAAGCCAGAAAGCAAGATGTAGCAGAGATGCAGAGCTCTCTCTTAGCAGTTTGGAAGAATGCAGGAGAGATACTGCGGGAAGGAAAGGGGTGAAAGGACTCTTGCTGCTGGGCCATGAGAAGGTGCCATGTGGTTTTGGATTAAGAACTGGAGATCCCAGCGACACAGCTGACGGTGCTGGGAACGGAGGGACGCCTATCAGCCGAGCATGGATTACTGAGAAGAACCGGGGGCTACCTGAGCCACGGACTTTTATTTATTTTTCTAAGATACAGTACCCTGGACCGGGCAAAGGGAGGAAGGAAGGACTGCGTGTGTTTGTGGGTGTTTTAAGGAACTTTGGGATTTTAATGAAGACATTAAGTCATTACTCTTAAGTCTGTATAACTTTTGAATAAATAATTCCTTTCCTTTTCACCAGTCTCTGACATGGAGAGCTATACTTTCCTGGTGGCAGACAAGGCAAATCTAGTACAGGGAGACCCCAGAAGAAAGGGGGGATCCATTCGGTAACATTGCATGACCCCTTCTCGGTGGCCAATCAAGGACACTCATGGGAGACCACATGCGCAGTAGCTTTAAAGTAATACAACTACTTGCACAAGAGTAATAAAAGCCCATCAAAACTAGCCAGGACAGAGCCACCCTATAAGAATAGAATCCCTCCAGCCCATGAGGTCAATCTCTGCTTGGAGTTGGCCTGCTCCCATGTTCTCTGCTATAAACTCTGGGTGTTTGGTTCAATTTTTTTGTCTGGATCACCAAGAACCTGGTTACCTATGCCCACCTGTGACAAAACCACTTAAAGAAACCCAGTTTTGCTGATGAGTCATTCTGAGACAGGACAGTAAGAATCTAAGAAAATTCCTTGGCAAGTGGAATAGGGAAACTGAAACAGATAGTGGAACAAAAATGGCAGAGCAATTTACAGCCAGGTACAGATGGTCACCAGGGTGAAAAGCCCCCAGTGCCTGGCAGGGGGCAAAACTGGGAAAACAAGGACCTTGCCTCTAGGGTAACCTATTTTCCCCTGGCCTTTCCTCCCTGGAGACAACATCTAGGGCTCTGCTGTATTTCAGCTCTAGGCCCAGAAAAGCAGCAAAACCAGGTGGGCGAAGCCAGAACAAATTCTAATGACTAAAGACCCCCTGTCCTGTCACTGGCCATTCAGCGGAGACCAAGACCCTAAAAGATCATACCTGGAAAAATGTTGAATATTCTGCTGAAACCCTCCCTTGAGACTTTCTCTAAGATTCCTACATGAAAGGAAGAGATAAAAGCCTCAAGACAAAGGACCCAGCTCTTGATCTCCCTCTGGGGAACAGCACAAGCCATTCCCTTCTTTCCCCACTTCTTTCTTCACAGGTACATGTCTCCTTAATTAACTACAGAAATGTGCAGCTGGCAGCTTGTCCCAGGCTAATACCCTAAACCCGTCCCTAAGGCCCCCTCTTCTCTGACTTTCCAGTGAGCTAAGAGCAGCTCTCCTGTTGTTTCTTCCATGTGAAACCCTTCCCTTTTTACTGTCCCCTGCTTTAATAAATGGATCCTCATAGTCACCTGGTCTCGTGTTGTGAAATCTTCCCCACAGGAAGTCAAGAACCCATGCACTACCTACTAGCCCTGAGCAAACACACTCAGGGCCAGGTTCCGTATCCAGTAACAATTCAATTAAAGTGTACATTTTACATCCTTCTAGCATTCTCCAGTGTTGGGAAAACTATGTTTTGAGACAAAGCCATTGTTTAATCTCCAGTAAGTCACTTAACTTGTGCAGGCCTCATTTTTTTTCAGTGTTTAAGTAAGAATAACAGTGACTGCCAGGCCCACTTTCACATTGAAAGTTTCTTATGAAAATCAAGTAAGATAACATAGGTGAAAATACTTTATCAACCATTCACTGCTATCTAAAAGTAAGGGACTTTTTTTTGGTGGGGGGGGCTATTTATATCTGAAAGTGGTAAGAAATATTAGCAGTTTTAGAAGACCTAGTAGTATGGAGTTGGATTTTTTTTTCATCCGCTTGCTTGATATTCACACAGGAATGGAAGGAGCTCTAATAGAAAATTCATAAATCTGTCCCGTACTCCCTCCCATCTGCTCATCTCCTTTCCCCTTCAGTCTTGGCTACTTTCTCCAACAGGGAAAACAGCTGTGAGCAGCCTCAGACTTAACTGAATCTCCGCTCTTTGTTCTTGTGCACCTTCAGGAAGCTTTAGTCAGGCAGTGGGTCTGCCTCCACCTCCCCATTCCTAAAATAAGAAACTGGTGATGATGTTGAAATCCTGAAAGATCAAAGGAGATGGCACCTCAGGCTAGTTCATATACAGAACTTCTTTAAAAAAAAAAAAAAAACTTTCTAAATTCTTCTGTCGTGGGAATGGCACAGAGACAGAGGTCAGAACTGGAAAGCGACTAGAGAAGGTGTTACAATATCCAGGCTTAGAGATCTTTGCAAGCATTTCCCAAATCACGTTGTAACCATGCAAAACTTTATGTCTTTAACGGGATTTTATTTCTTTAATGTGACCCTTCCTCTTGATTCAGACTGTCCTTGTCCAATCTAATAGTATCATGACTCGCCCGCCTCCCTCTTCCTTACATGTCCACTCCCTTCCTGAATTATTAACCACCTAGCACATGGCTGAGATCCTGGCTAGTGTCAGTCTTAAGAACAAAGCCTCAGGTCTGTGGACCACAGAAATAGAGTCTCGGTCAAACTAACAGCTTAAATTCAGTTGTGTGTCAGCCCCAGACCTATGAAAGCATAACGACCCTGTGGATTACACCCTCACAAAACCAGACAGAGTGACTGCCATGTTTGACATCACAGTGTGATATAATGACCAGCTACCCTCTACCCTGGCCCCAACCAATCAGTAGAGCCCAAACCCCAGTTCCATTAGTCACTATGATTAATGATTTCCCCCTTATAACCCATTCCCTGAAAGCCATTGGGAGCCAGGTTTTAGAGCACTTACTCACCTTTGTCTCCAGGCTTGGCGCTATTGCTTTAAATACATGTTTACTTTCTTTGCTGCAAACTTCTGTTCACATTTTATTGGGCCTTGATGCAGAGGCAAATAAACTTTTTTTGTTTGTTTGTTTGATAATGAGTTAGGGTAGTAAGAAGCTGGGGAAATTCCTTGGCAAGTGGAATAGGGAAAGTGAGAGATAGCTGAACAAACTGGCCAAGCAATTTACAGCCAGACGCAGATTGTCACCCCCCGCTGGAGATGTCGTATCTCACCTCCAGGCCCGGAAAAGCAGCAAAAATGCGTGGGCAATGCCAGGATCAACTGCAATGATCAATGACCCTCTACCCTGTCACTGACCAATCAGGGAGACCATGACTCTGAAAGACCACACCTGGAAAACTGATGAATATTCTACTGAGACCTCCCCTAAAATTCCCAGTTTGAAGAGAGAGAAAAACTTCAAGACAAAAAACCCAGTGCTCTCCCTCTGGGGAGCAGTCCATGCCATTTCATTTCCCCTCTTCTTCCCCCACAGACACGCATCTCCTAAACTTTAGGGGACCCTGAGACTTGCATTCAGGGGAGCAATGGGCAGAGGCAGCTCATCCCAGGCTAATCCCCTGAACCGGTCCCCAAGGCCCCCTTTTCTCTGACTTCCCAGTGGGCTAACTGCCTAGGTTCTCCTGTTGCTTCTTCTATGCTAGGCCCTTCCTTGTTTCATTGTCCCTTGTAGCTTTAATAAATGTACCTTCATAGTCACCTGGACTCACGTTATGAAATCTTTCCCACAAGAAGTCAAGAACCCACATACTACTGGCTGGCCCTAGGCAGACCTGCTCAGGGCCAGGTCACCTGTCTGTTAATAGTAACAATGCTTGAAACAGGAGTGCTATCTGACTCCAGAATGGGCAACAAATTGTCTAGGGTTCTGTAGGACAACCAGCTCTGTCTTCTGAGTCAGGGCTACTCAAAACAGGGTTCCCAGCCCGGCAGCAGCAGCAGCCCCAGAACTGTGGGAATACAGATGGGAGACCTAACCCCAACCCTCCTAAACCAGTGTTTCTAAGGGCTGGTGCCCAGGAATCTGTGTTTTAACAAGGTCTCAAAAGATTTTTGTGCTCACTAAATTTAAAGAACCAACGTTGTAAGTTATTCTAGGACACTTTGGTGTCATAATACTAGGGAAATGGGTTGTGGTTCAGTAACGGTCACGTAATATGCAACAGCTGCTCACATTCCCCAGATTCTTCTCTATCTCAGGACCCTCACAGGGACTTCCCTCCCCTTTTCCCTGGAAGCCCTGCTCATCTTCCCGTAGTCCAGAAAGATAACAGGGAGGCGCTAGATGTACTAAAGTACAGGGAGGAGGAGAAGTCAGGTATCTCCTTTGCCTGCCCAGTGCCCACCTCCAAGCCCCGGGCAAAAACCCGATCTCTAGAAAACAAATCCTCTCCCTTCTCATGCCCTCCTTTTCCTCAACTTCAAGTCTCTTTCCATAAGGAAATGTGCAGGACACTGTCAGGCTGGATGTCCCTCAACAGAGAAGTATCCAACTTACTTCAGTTGTTTATATGCCCAGCGCCGCCATATTACTTGCTTTTGGCCCACCCATTCCTTCTGGATTTAGGGGGAAAACTACTCATGGGGCCCTGGCAGACGGAAGAAGTGTGAGGGACAACTCTGCATGCTGGGCCCTACAAGGCTGATGTGGGTTGGGCTCTGTCTGCAAGGACACAGAGGGAACCCAGCTGGAGCAACAAGTGGTGTTAGTGAGTCGTGAAGTCAAGGCCTCAATTGGAAAAGAATAGTGAAAGGAAGCTGGTCCAGGGCTCTGTGGCCCAGAAGCTCAACACCAAATCCATTCCTGCAGCTTTCCAGTACTTGTTTTACTCCTTCCCCTCTCCTTTCATCCAAGAGTTTGAATTCTAGGTGAAAGAAGCCCCTGAAGCTCCCTGGGCTGGTGAGGGTTGGTGAGAAGGGAATGGCCCCAGTAATGACGTGAGATGAATCTCGTCCCTGGAACCTTAGGTTAGGACCAAAACTGAATGTGTCCTCAGTAGTACTAAGCACATTTCCTTCCCTTCTCTGCCCTCCTCACACCAAGCCTCCTGGCCAGGACACAGCACAGACAAATTTCACTCTGTGGTGTAACTCCCAGCCCAGCGCACACTGAAGGGCCTCAAGAAGACGATTAACACACAGGGAAGCATAAATGAACGCCCAGGAACTGATTCACTTGTATTTATACAAACCAAGCAGCTGTCAACTTGAACACCCAGCTGCATGCATGCTTCAGTCGTCACCTGGTTCCATCAAATACAGATGTTGTCTTCTAGTTCTGTCCCCACATTGTTTGGGGCAATTTCTGGGAAAAGAAGCGGTGGAAACTGTTTTCCCTTTAAAATCAGATTTCACTGTAGCTTCAAGCCAATTCATCCCACTTTCTTCAAATGATTTCCTCCTTTATGTCCAAATTTGTTTAAATGTCATCATTTTGTCTTTTTCTAGCATTAGAAAGATACTTTAAAATAAATATTTGTTAAGACTTAAAGATATCCTTTTTACTTGGTGATTATATCTTCTAAATAAATAATATTTTAACATAAAATCCACGTAAAGCCCTCTATTGGATTGTAATCCTTGCATACAACATGTTATAATATGGGGAGCCACTGGCTGAACTTCCAGCAATGTTCCCCTCTCCCTCCCCAATGGGCAGGGGTGCACTTTTAGAGATTGTGGACAACGATTGTGGACACCTAGACTTTTGTGTACATATTGCAACCATCCCTTTCTTTGGGAACATTATGCCCCTCTACTCTAACGTGTTGCCAGGGGAAGCCGTGAACTTCTCACAGGCCCAGCAATGCCAGCCCTGAGCCTGGGAGGGAAACTTGGTGCAGTCCTCTTTGTTTGCTGCCCCACCTCAGGTCCTGACCCTTGGACTGAGTTCTTTCCTGGGACCAGAGAGAGCAAGCCCCAGTTCCTCTTTGATTATGATGATCAGAGATGTGAAAATGTGTTTCCGGTTTTGTGAAGAAAGTCAGTGTGATGAAATAAGGCTGACACAGGGAAAGAAACCAGCCAAGAGAAGCCTAGGCTTAGCTGAGGTCTTAATGAAGAACTTTATGAGGCCAGCCACACCTCTATCATTTCTGTGGGAGTGTCAAGCTTCCAGTAGTAAATCTCCCCCTTTTCTGTACTCTTAATCCAGTTTAAACCAGGTTCTAATAGCTTGCAACCAAGAGTTATGACTAACAAATAGCAAAAGCTAAATTAGGGATGGGGGGCTGGGAGAGGTGGGATGTAGCAAGCGGTGGAGGCCATCACTCAGTCAGGACTTAGTAGCCGTCAGAGTGTCTCCACACTCTGGGCAGATGAAGGGTGAGTATCAAAACCTCACCTCACTGTTTATGGATAATTTGAGATTTCCTACTGGAAAAGCTCCAGCTTTATTTTGAAATGTAGGCATATAACCACACAGGCACTTGAAATCAGATTCTGGTCAGTGTCAAAAGGTCTTAAGAACGATGTCTCAGGTCTATTGATCAGAAAAACAGACTAAAGATAATGTCAAACTAAAGATAACAGCTTAACCTCAGTGGAGTTTCAGCACAGACCCAGGAAAGTGTAGTGACCCTATTGAACACACCCTCACAAAACTAGACAGAACGACACTACGGCTGACATCAGGGCCTGATCCAATAATCAAATACTTCTACCCTAGTCCCAACCAATCAGTAGAGCCCACACCCCTAACTCCATTAGTCACCATGATTAATGATTAGGTCTTATTGGGAGTCATCAGGAGCCAGGTTATAGAGCATTAGCTCACCCGTGACTCTAAGCTTGGTGTCATTTCCTTAAATAAATCTTTCCTTTCTTTGCCACAAATTTCTATTCACATCTTATTGGAATTTGATGTGTGCAGGCAAATAGACCCTTTTAGTCCAGTAACAAGAAAAGGAGAGGATCTCTGTCTCCAAGAACTATAAAGGTCTGATGGGAGCAACCTTAAACTCTTTAATTGTTTGAGATCTCAATCAGGCACAACCAGTGGTGGCTACTCCTCCTCTCTTCACATTTGTCCCTCTTCCCCCTAGGCCTGTCTATCTGTCGCCATTCATTGCCTTAATACCACAGTTGCTCACTAAGAGATGCAGAGAGATGGTACAAAGAGCATGAGGTTTAGAGTTAAGGCTGGTTCAAGTCCTGGCTTATATCTACACTCTGAATCTCCACCTCTTCACTAGCACAGTTGAGCTAATAATATCTACTCGTAGATCCAAAGAGGAGTCAAAATAATTACTTTAAAAACGCTCAGCACACAGAAGGTGTTCTGTTATAGATCTTGAAAGACGCCTGTGTAATACCCCTTTCTACCGAAAGTAAATTTTTTTTTTCTTTCTAATCCTGGGTGGCATTTTCAGAAGTGGCCAACATTGTTTCAGTGCACTGGAACCAGTCTGGATGTGATTTTTCCTTTAACCTGTGAAGCGAAGTGTGCCAAACTTTTCTTCTGTGATTTGCTTCTGGGGGTTCTTTCCCTTGTGTTGCTAAAACATAAATAAGTAAATAGAGCTGGGTGACACTCTGTTTCAGTACTAAGATTAGATCACTTATAGATAATCAATGTTGTCTCACATTACATCCTAGGATGGGAAAGGAACGTCTGAGTCATTTAATCCAGTCCCTACAGTACTCATGTGTCACCCACTGTCATGGGACAGAAACTTGACTATGATGGGGAAGAAAAAGATCAAAATCACAGTTATTTTGATAGACATATGTTTAATCACAACTTTTTTCATTAATATACCTAGTTAACTCAATTCCTGAATTTAATCATATTGATGATATTGCCAGCAAACAAAAAAATAACACACTAAAAATATAACAATGGCTTATAGTTCAGGACAGTTTAACTTGAGACCTGGATCCATCCAGTAAGTATGTGGTTAACAGACAAAGTTAACACCTCTACTGGCTCTGAGCATTTAATCAAATTCCCACGACATAACTTAGTTCCCTCAGATTTCTATGGTTGTTCCAGGTCACTGGGGAAAGGTCTAGGAAGGTTTCCTTTTCATTGAATGTACAAATAGAAGTGGGAGTTTAGTATGTCGTTTTAAAGTCTCCACCTCCCAGTACAACACTGTTGTGGATTCATGGCTATGCAGAATCTGTGGTGATCGTGACCGAATGCGTTTATAAATAATTCTCACACCAAATATTCTGGAAAAGGGATCCGGGACCACCCGGCTTCCCCCTCATCATCTGGAAGAGAGCCCCAAGCCTCGGGTCCAGGGGTATTTATTGAGGATTTGGGGCACAGAGCATCAGATTGTAAATTCAGGTCCAGTGGTAGACAGGACCAGAGCTGTCCATTAAACAGGAGACAAGTAAATTGAGGGCAAGCTAGCTAGGGCTATTTACTCTAGGATTATAAACATTGTGGCAGGGAAGATTCTCAGGCATCCATTAACATAAGCCTCTTGGATTTCGGGGTGAGAGACTCAGCAAGGCAGTAAATTTTAAGAAATACCTTAGCCAAATTTCCCTTCAGAGAATTCCTTTCCATGGACATGAATCACGCATGCCAACTTGGGAGATTTTTTTCCACGTGGAGCCTTGCTCACGCATGATCCCAGAGCTACGCTTCTTCATGCGTGGGAAAAGAATCTCTACACAACACCCCAATTTAAATCCCAATTTAGTCACCGGACATGGTTATCTAGTTATAGCCATTCATTCACCCATCCATCCATGCACTCGTTCATTTCCTCTCTCACTCATTTAATAAAGATTCAATGTGTAAGCGTTGGGAATATAAAAATCGGTGAGAGAACTTCCAAGTTAAGATGTCAGAATAAGTATACACATAATTAAAATACGTTCACATATAACAACAAAAGAATAAGGTAATAAATTTAGTGGTAACAGGCAGGCTTGGCTCAATGTCATCTCCTAAGAGAAGTCTTTTAATCAGAATTTATCTTTCTTTCCTTCATACTCCAACAGGGCTGGTACAGAATTGTAGGCATTACAGTACTTTTCATGGTCCATTTTATATTTTACTTAAATTACTAGGATATGAAGAAGGTACAAAAATAAGTAAGGAGAGTTTTGCCCTCAATGAGTTTATAATCTAGTAGCAATTTTATAACAGAGACACCAGTGATAATTCGAAGAAGTATCTGGTAAGTGTAAATGGAGGCGTGAGCAAAGAAGATCAAGGATGCAAACAAGAATGTAGCTCTATCAGGAAAATACTCAGGTGGAGAAAACGTCTTTAATAGAGGATTTGAAGGCCAAGTGGTATTTCAACAGGTACAGGTGGTAGAAATCAACATTCTAGAAAGAGGAAAAGGCATGAACAGTTCTGCTTTAATATACACAAGGGTGTCTCAGTCTTTATCTAGTTTTTCAGTCTCAAAGATTTTGTATAGAATCAGTATTATTTATTCCTTAAATGTTTGATAGAATTCAATTATGAAAGTATCTTGACCTAAAGTTTCCTCAGTGGGAAGGTGTTTAACTACAAATTTTATTCCTCTTACTGATATAGTATCGTCAGGATATCAACTTATTCTCGATGAGTTTTGATAGCTTTATATTTCAATAAATATATGTATCTCATAAAGTTGTTGGATATTTTAATATGTAAAGGTATTTCATATTTTCTTATTTTCTGTAGAATCTGTTGTGATATCTTCTGTTTCATTCCTGATATTTGTAATTTGCATATTCTCTTTTTTTTTCTTATCAGTCTGGCTAGAGGTTTATCAATTTTATTTATATTCTCAGAGAACTAGCTTTTGGCTTTTAATTTTCTCTATTTTTTCTGTTTTCTTTTTAATTTGATTGATTTCGGCGTTTTTCTTTTGCTTAATTTGGGCTTTTTTTTTCCTTCTTATTCCTTAGGATGGAAGCTTAAGTCATCAATTTGAGACTTTTTTTTTCCTCTTATAGGCATTTGATGCTAATCTCTCTCTAAGCACTACCTGCATACCACAAATTTTAATGTTACTTTATTTAAAAAGTGAAATTAAAAATAAATAAATAATTAATTAAATCCAGTTCAACATACTTTTTTCTCTTTTTATTTTTCTATAGCCCATGGGTTACTTTCATGCATTGTTTAGTTTCTAAATATTTTTCCAGATATATTTCTGTTTGTGATTTCTAATTTCATTCTATTGAGGTCAGAAAAAAAAACTTTGTATCATTTATGTCATTTTAAATATATTAGGACTTGTCTTACGGCCCCAAATATGGTCTATTTGGGAGCCATAACAGAATGTGTGTCTTGAAAAGAATGTGTATTCTGTTGCTGTTGGGTAAAGTGTTTTACAAAGGTCAATTAGGTTGATTTGATTTATAGTGTTGCTCTATTCTATGTTTACTGAGTTTCAGTCTACTTGTTCCATCACTTATTGAGTGATACATGTTACAACTTCTAAATATAATATTGGGTTTATCTATTTCTCCTTTCAATTTTATCACCTTTGCTCAATGAGGTTTGATCTTCTGTTATGTGCATAAACAGAAATGGGTTTGTTGGTAAAAGTCTGTAACTCTTTACAAGTCTGTGGTTGATGAGGATGGGAGTGCTGGTGGTGGAGAAGGAAGAATAAAACTATGTCTGTACTTGTCTGACATTTGTGCATTCAGGTATTTAATGTAAGTCACTGGACCAGGATGCTACTATAGAGTCAGGCCCAGCCTCAGGTCAATGTTTTGTCAAAATCTGTGTGTAGGGCCCATTATTTCTTCATTTTCCTCAGAGCCCGGTGTCGTCACGATCTGTCTTCCACTCATGTCTTATTCTCAGATCCTTAGTCCTACAAAGATTAAGTGACTAATCTTCACTCAGATATAAATGGTACCTAAAGACTATTATTCTATAATAAGTATTATTATTTTGAAGAAGACTTAAAACTTTAAGGTACCAGGATGTAGTTTAACCATGGAGTTTTGGGCATTAGCCGGGGGATAAACAATGTACCTGGAGACAGGAGCCGGAATTCTCCAGGAATAGCTGTAGACCACCAGCATGTCCACTTGGCTTAGACCCGCCTGGTTTCAAGTACAATAAGCACTCAGTGTTCTCCAGGTCTGCACTGCAACTATTTTATAATCTTCCAATGTTTTTATCACTAAAAAAATAAAATACAGCTTGTTGCTTTGTGTTGAAAGTTTAAAGTACCATACTCTTCCTGCTTTCCAGAAGAATTCAGTTCTGACCAAATTTCTTACAGCACATGAGCCTGAACCTGAACATGAAATGTCACCATTGCTTTCTCCCAATATCAATGCGTGCTCTTCCACGGGCCTCACGGGTAGTATTTTTAAAAATCAACAGAAATTTGTCTCATAATGCTTCAAGTTCAAACCAAAGTTGAAATGCAATAATAGCAGTGAAACACCAACTTCTTATCTTGTAATTAAGTTTCACAAATCTATCGTTATTTCTGCTGCCTGATGATTCAAGAACATAAAGGGACTTTATTCTGTATAGAAGGAATGGACTAGTGATAGCTTTGCTGCAGTTATAGACACAATGAAAAGAAGAGATATGATGTCAACAAGGAAATTGTTGCCAGGTAACATGTTTGGTTGCCAAAGAGATAGAGCTATATTCAATAATAACCTTTGACCAATTTTTGATAATAGCCCATAAATGTCTGAGCTAGAAAATATCTATGTCAAGAGTGTGTTAAGGCAAATAATTTTCCAAAGAACCAAAGGATCCAGCTCTCTTATTTCATTACATACGTATGAACCATCCTATAAATATAAGGCCTAGTGTTCTGCATATTTAAGGAGTATAGTGTCCTTGCTAACTGGAGCATTTTGTTGCTTTTTTTTTTATCGTTGTATCCTCAGCTGTACATAATATTTTTACTCAGCATAATAAACTGTAATCACAAAAATTTCCCTAATTGTACCCAATATCTTGTTTTGCAAGCCTGGAAAAGTGTTGCTAGCTTGATTACCAACATGTAGCAAGTGAGTCCCATTCATAAACAGGACTGCAACCTGACACAAAGACTACAGGATGTTAGGGTTTAAAGGAACTTATAGACATTGGGCTCACATTCTTTCTTTTTCCCCTAATAAAGACCCTGGCTTCTACGATTGATATGCCAATCTCCTTCTGCCTTTGAGTCTATCATTCCAAATAGAACCTGACCCTTATGTTGAGAGTTTGTAGCTGAGTTCATCCTGTCCCTTTCCTCCATTGAAGAATTCCAGACAGCAAAGACTCTGATCTGCTCAGCCACTAGCACAATACATTAATACAGAAGCATTTGTACACAGAAGCATTAACACATCAGTGACCTTGAAGACAAGGAGTAAATCTTATCCAGAGATTGTCCTGAACACACGCCCCTCCCTCCCTTTATCATACTGAGTGCAGTATGGTGCCTAAGCGCACAGACTCTGGAGCCAGACAGTCTAATTTGAACCCTGGTTCTCTGTGACCTTTCACAAATTGCATAATATCTCTGTCTGTCAGTTTTGTCACCTGTAAAATGAGGATATTGATACCATCAGATTGTTGAGAGGACTAAATAAGCTCACAGCAAGTTTACAAAAGTTTCTATCTTGTAAGCACTATGTAGCATGAGATAGTATCTTCCTTTTAGAGTTTGATCTATGACAACATTAGTGTTGACCTTGTCACAGCAAAATTTCCCCAGGGTTTCTGATCAAAACTTGGAAGGCCTATGTTCAAAACAAATGCCCGTGGGCAGGGAGCTGGGTTTGGGAAAGGCTGGTGGAAGGACAAGTACCTTCCCTTTCCCTTGGGTTTTTCACTCTCTTGTGTGAGTCACTTGGTTGCTGGGTTAATGATTCTTAGCAATATAAAGTAAGCAATTGTTCAGTTTTTCTTCACCAGGATTGCCTGTGTTAGCACTGATTTTGATTTACTTTCATTTCATCTTAAATGTAGGAAATGAAGAAGGCTTGCCAAGAGTTTTAGTTGTTGTTGTAACAAAACTGGTTGAAGAGCTCAGAATGAGAAAGGTTCTTGCTTAAGTGGTGACAGGATGCTCGTATTTAGAAGACTTTCTTGACACACAGGAGAAAAGGGCAGGCTAGAGACAGAAAAAACCAAACGGGGTGAGGGTTCTTTATTATTATGTGTACAAGCGTAAGAGCCAAACACAGAGCTTTAGTTTTAGTTAAAGATGTTGCTTTGCTTTCCCCACAACTTAAATTAGTCATTTAAAAAGATTTATCATGAGGTCTATACATATATACACACAAAATATAACATTAATTCCAAGAGTATTTAGATAAAACTCCTCTAAGGTCTTTTAGAAAGTAGAAGAGAACTTACGCTGGTGGGGACTTGTGATTTCTCGAGTGCTGTCAGAATTCTCTCTCTTGATCTGGGTGTTAAATACATGAGTGTGATTATTTTGTGAAACCTTTTTGAACTGTACTATTTAAAAGTATCGAAGGTACTATATGAAACACTAGCTAATTCTTAGTAAATGTCATTATCAAAATATAGACATTTTAAAAGAGCTTTATAAGTTTTGGAAAATCAAATAAAGGTAATCCTTTGTTAGGAAAATTGACAGTTGCAATGATTAAACAAAACGAACATTAAAAGAAAGCAATAGATAGAACTGAATGGCAATGTGTGAATAAGTCACCCAATTCCAGCATCAACCTACCCCTCCTACTCTTCAGGCAAAATCTGTTACTTCTCCCTTTGAGTGCTCCGGCTCTGTCCTGCACCTCTCACACTGTATAGTGGTCATTTGTTTATAGTACCTGTCTTCCCAAATAGACAGCCACCTTCCAAAATAATTACTTTTCATATTTATTTTTTCATCTTTGGCACCTAGTGCACATTTTTCACCTGTTGAGTGAAGAGGTGGACAGAGGACTTTGCATTTGGGTCCTGGTCAGAGAGCTTCCTAAGTCCCTGTAGAATCCCAGGAGCACAGGGCCAAGGACCCCTGAGAGGTCAGCAACCCAGCCCCTGTCCCTAATGCCTGGACACAGTGACTGACTCTTATGCACACATCTTAGAGACACCATGCCTTTGTTATAAACTGTATGTTGCAAATATTTTCTATGATAGAAAGTTATGAAATTAAGTCTGTACATTTCTACTTTATGGCTTCTGAATCTTTTGTTTAAGAAGTCCCTTCTCACTTGTGGATTTTAAATGTTCTCTGATGTTTTATTTCAATACTTTTCACCATTATTTTTTAAATGTATAGCTTTATTTTTTTTTAAGTTTAGGTCTTTTATCTATCTGAAATTTGTTCAAGCTATGCAGTAGAGACATATTTCTTCCCAAAGGACAGCCAATTGTACCAACTCCCATTTAGTCCATCCTTTTCCCTGTTTTGAGGTATCACAGTAATCATATAACAAACTCCCACATATTCTCACAGATTTATTATTAAACATTCTCTTTTATCATATTGATTTCTTTGTCTGCTTCTGAGCCAGAGCCACACTGTTCTAATTGTTGTAGGTCTATTTCTCTCTGTGTATCACGTGTAATAGTGCTGAATTGGTCTTGCCTTCACAGCATAGATTCCACTTAATTATGTCCCTTAAAAGAAGAGCAGGTAATTAAATTGTAGTATGTCTGTACAATAAAGTACTACTTGGCATTAAGAAGAAATGAACTGACACATGTAACAACATGGATGAATCTGAAAAATAGGCTAAGTAAAAGAAGTTAAACATATAAAACCCATACTGCCTGATTCCATTTATATAAAATTCTAGAACAGACAAAAGTAATCTACAGTGACATAAAAAAACCAATGGATTCCTGGGGTAATGAAAGTGTTTAATATTTTGATTGGGGTTGTGGTTTCATATGTCAAAGTTCTTTGAATTTTATGCTTAAAATGGGTGATCATATGTAAACTATGTTTCAATAAGTTTTATTAATAAGAAAATTATCTATGCTATTTTATTGCCACTATCCTGCAGCCAAAAGTTGTGCTGTTTACTCTTTGGGTCAATTCCATCTGCCTTCTATTGTCACCACTTCATATGCATTGTCTTTCTAAGATCCTCAGTGACCTCCATCTTGCTAACTCAAAGGGACATTTGACTCCACACCTCACTTGACCTGTCTGTAAAATTAGATACAGTTGGCCCACTTCCTCCTCCTTGAAGCACTTCTTTCCATGGGTCCACCCACACCTTCCTTTCCTGGTTCTTTGGCATCACATAGGCTCCTTCTCTTTGGCCTACTTTGTTGGTCCTCATTTGCTGGCGGCCCTGAGTGTTGACACCTCTGGCTTCTCCTGTAGGCCTCCTCTTCATCTGCTTCTCACCAGGCAATCTCATTCACTCTGGGGCAGACATGACCAAATTAGAACTCCTCCCAGACCTTCTGAGCTTTTGATCCACACATTCAACTGCCTACATGGTGTTTCCTTCTGGAGGACCTAATGTTCATGACTAAATTCCCAAATTTCTCACCAGATCTGCTCTTCCTTTGGTCTTCCCATCAGAGTAGCAGCATGTCCTTTCACCCACGGTCTATTGCTCCTAGGCTAAAACTCTGTATGGCATGTTGCCGTAAAAAACAACATGACGTTAAGTCAAGCACAAGAGGAAATGACACAATCAGGAGACGGTAAACACAACGCACGTGAGGCTGCAACCACTGTAACATTCCTTACCTTGTTACAGCACACTGTTTTTTATACGGAGAAAAATTCCCCTGTAAAATAATGATTAAAACTTATAGTAACTACATAACTCAGTGACACAGTCATTTATTATCCTTTCAAGTGTTATGTACTCTACATAATTGTATCTGCTATACTTTTATGTAACCGGCAGCACAGCGGGTTTGTTCACACCAGCATCACCAAACACGTGAGTGATAGTTTGCACCGCAGCGCTGTGACGGATACCACAGCACCAGGCAACAGGAAGTTCTCAGCTCCGTTATGATCTGCAGGACCACCAAGGTAGATGCAGTCCATTGTTGACCAAAATGCTGTTATGCGGCACATGACTGCAATTGTACTTTCATTCTCTTCCCAGAAAATGCAAGGACTTTAACAATTTTACCTTCAGTTTCTTCCCCAACTTCTATGCTATCATGTATTTTAATTTTGTATATACTTGAAATTCTGCAGACATTATTAGCATGGTTTTACATGGTCAATATTTAATTAAATTGATCACATTTATAATTTTTCTTGCTCTTTGTTCTTTTCTTACAATTCTAATGTTCCTTTTACATAAAGAATATTCTCTAGAATTTTGTTTAAAGTCTGGTGATAATGAACTCTCTCAGCCTGTTTGTCTGAAAATACCTTGAGGAATATTGTTCCTGGGTGTAGAGTAGTTCTGGGTTGGCAGGACTTTTGGTGTTGCTTTTCTCAGCATGTTAAAGGAATCGGTCTATAATCTCTGGCTCCCATAATTTCTGTTGATTTACGCATTGTCCTTCAAAGTGCTGCTCCCCTGAGGGCACTTTGCCTTTTTTATCTCATTGTTTTTATCTTATTTCTTTTATGATCATTTCTTAGACTTTGGACTTCTGCAGTTTTACTAGAATGTGACTAGAGATAGATTTCTTTGTAGCATTCTGCTTGGGGGTTGAATAGGGTTTCTGAAATCTGTAAATTGATGTGTACATTAGTTGTAGAATACACATTTTAAAAGTTAAATCTTTAAATCTTATTCTGCCTCATACTGTCTCTTGTCTTCTCTCATCCTATTAAGCATCTTCTTACTGACCGCTTTCAGTTGCTTACCCTCGCTTTTGTGTCTTCCACCCTTTTCTCTTTCTGGGCTTCTTATAGCTGTCTTTCCAGAAGAAATGATTTCTTCTGGTCTGACAAGTCACTTTTTTTTTAATCTCTAATTTGTTGATAAATCTTATCTATTTTGTTCTTCATGTATTGAGTTATAGGATTTCTATTTCATTTTTATTCAGATATGCAGTGTCTCTTTTAAATTTCTACTTATCTGCTGAAATGCTTAAATTGACTTTTATCACTATTCCAGTATTTGGAGCACTGTACTTCTGTTTGCATTATGTGTGTGTGTGTGTGTGTGTGTGTGCTTGTTTTATGTTGTCATGGCTCCACACTGATCCAATTATCTTTGATTATGTGCTGGATACTGTACTTTAAAAAGCAGATTGTAAAAATAATTTGAGGATTAGGAGTAATCTGTCTCCAGAGATGACTTTTGTTTGCTTCTGCCATGTGCCTCTGGGTAGTAGCAATCCAGAATAAATATAACCCAATACCAAGAATTGGAATTTTGGAGGCTGTCCAATGGCTTATGTTGGGGCTGCATTCTGAGCTGTTTCACTCATACTCATGGGGTATAGCTTTTATGGTGCCAAATAAAAGCACAAGAGTTATAATAGGGCCTCCACTCTTAACAGGCCCGAACTCTGCCTGCCTGTCCTTGAACATCATCAAAATCCCTGCTTCACTTCTCACTTACTTCTTTTGGATTAGAAAACATCCCTGGAGCAAAAGTGATCCCATTTTTCATATTCACCAGTTTCTCCCAGATTGCTTAGTAATTCTTCACGATCATGTCAGCTCTCCCTTGACTTTGGGCCAGTGCTTATTTGTTTTGGTTTTTTAGGTGTTAAGAGGTCTGAGTTACCTAGTTCACCATTACAAGAATTAGATATTCTCCACATAAAATATGAATTGAATTCCAGTGTCTGCTCCAGAATTTACTAGTTGTTTTAACCTTCAAGAATTTATCTCTAGTCCATGGGCCTGTTCCCTCATATATGAAAAGAAGCAACCAGAGTTGCTTGGGGCCATGAAATTCAGTGTCTACTTGATTAGCACAATTTACTCTAGATCACCAGGTAGATTTTAGGATAAGAAGCCCAAAGAGAAGAATTACAGAATGCAGTGACTATTGTTTTTCTTGCTTTTCCTATAGCTAAGACAATCTAGAATATAGTAGGTGCTAGTAAGTATTTTAAGAAAGAAAGGCAGGAAGGAGATTTACTAAAATCTTCTTTTCAGTGGAGCCACTATCATCATGGATGTCAGTACTGTCAGTCTAAGAACACCATTTTACAGTCCTGTCATTTCCGAGGTTGAGTGAAAACAAGAGGACTGAGATCAGTCTGACTAAGAGGAATCTCAGGAAACATTATTAGCCAGTCCACCAGCTGTGTAGGAGCCAGAAAAATGCAGTGTTTTGAGCCCCATTGCAAGGAATACATTTGACAAAGGTTTATATTAATCAAAGGGGCTTCTGTCCCCATCCAGCATTGCATTAAGCCATCCCATTGCTGTACCAATCTGTATCGGAAGATGGAAGTCAAGAGCCTTTATCAGAAAACACAAGAAGCCAGTTGACAGGGAGATCTTTGCAACCCCTCTTTGCCTGACAGTCTCTCCTACCACATTTGGCTTTTTGCAGTTTCTTGGCATCTTTCATAAGACAGCTGCTTCTCGACTCCTTGTGATCTCACATAAATTATGTCAGGAAAGATAAAGGACAATTAAAAGGTTAGGCCGTCCTGCCTGGTATAACTCAGTGTATTGAGCGCGGGCTGGGAATCAAAAGGTCCCAGTTCGATTCCTAGTCAGGACACATGCCTGGGTTGTGGGCCAGGTCCCCAGTGAGGGCCATGTGAGAGGCAACCATACATTGCTGTTTCTCTCCCTCTCTTTCTCCCTCCCTTCCCCTCCCTCTAAAAATAAAAATTAAAAAAATAATAATAACAAATAAATAAATAAAATCTTTAAAAAAAAAACTTAAAAAAAAAAAAGGGTAGGCCGAATTATCACCAGGTGGATCTTTAATAGTTTAAAAACTGGAGGGCTGTAATAGAATACTAATCCTATAGAATGAACGGTCAGAAACACTGGCCAAGGCAAATTTGTCTTTTTAACCCAACCCTTAATTGAGCTGCTTTCCTATATTTCAATTGAATATCTGTATTTAAGGCTCCCTTTCACAATCAGAGTATTTCTCTTTTGACTTCCATAAATCTATCTGTGAAATAAATTACAGTATTATAATTTTTCCTATGGCTATCAAGAAAGTATAGCAATTTCATAGATTACTACATTGTCAAGATTCTGTACATCTGGTTGATGCATCCATAGTAATAGCTGAAAATTTTCAATATAAAAAAAGAAAATAGAAACCCATACCAAAGTTAATGGGTATAAACAGCCAACAGAGCTGAATTACAAAATGCAGTGACATTACAGAGCTGACCTTACAAAGGAAATTCAAGGTCTGTTTCGGAATGGTAGTTTTATTGCTAAAGAAACATGAAAACTATTACCATTGAAAGTGCAGGTAACAAAGCCCTGAGCTTGATGTTGTATTTCCACAGTCTCTAAGGGGAAGAAAATCTGCCTAAGAACAGAATGTTAGTTGAGGGATTGTGTCGAATGAAGAAAATGAATGGATGGTCAGCCACAAAATTTTCCTCAAATGTAAGCGCACAGAAGGTAGCGATGCCTGCTGTAGCAGCTGCTGCCTCTGTGCCCTCCTCATTCACTTCCACAAAAGACTTGTGGATGATTTTTGATATAAAAAGATCTCTGGTTCCTGACATGCCAGACAGATCAGCCTGGTTATTAAAGAGATCCTTTACACCAAGGCGGGCTAGGTGTGAGTTGAGGTTGTAGCTCTCTTCCAGCTTGAATCTGGGCAAGTGAACATTGACTTCAATGCCATGCAGATTCTCAGGTTTGGTCCACTCATGTAGTTTTTCCAAAGTCAATTGTTCCTCGATCTGGAATGACAATGGGCAAAGGGAACAGGTGAGAACAATTTCATTAAGTAATGTAATAAAGCATTTTTTAAATGATGGACTCATAATTTCAGTTGCTAATTAGCTTCCTTCATATTTTGTGCCAAAACAGATTCCATTTGGAGGATTTCATTTCTTTTTAGCAATTGGTGATAATAGAACAGAGCTGTGTTCCGAGCCATCAAGGGCCCAAGCAACAGGAACTTTGGACATCGGCTCTACCAACTACTCATCCATCACCCACCCACCCATCCATCCATCCAGGCCTTCCTAAAGCCCTTCCACACTGGAAAACTATGATTAGAGACAAACGTGGAAATACAATTAAAATAAGGACCACCTTGACTTTAATACATTCTTTATACATGAAAATGGCTAATATTAAATCCCTTCCTGATAACAAGTTTGGTAGGAAGAGGGTAGAGAAAAACCACACAGCAGACTAGAGACACTAAAGAAAAAACATAATCTTCACAGTTTTACCTTACCCCGGCAAGAAAGGTCATCACCTCTAAATTATATATAATAAACATCATACATCGTTCACGTTAGAAAACAGGCTTAGCTTTCAAGCTAATGCATCACATGAGACTTTTCTCCCATGTAGCTCTCAGAAATTTAACTCACAATCTATATGAGTCATGATAAGAATGAGTAGCGTAATAATAGGATTTCATAGGACAACATAAAACTATATACTAGAAATTTTTTGAGGTTTTTTTAATTTTAAAAAATTTGTTTCAATAGAACAATTATAATTTTGCTGCACTTTCCGCTAAAGTTCATTTAAGGGAATTTCCAGGAGCTGCCACTGACCAACGTTAAATTTAATAGGTATCTTTAGATGGCCCCCACCAGAACCATTCACTGACAATAGCTGAAAAGTTAGACTTAGGGCTTCAGAGTAGCAAACACTGATGGGCTAATTCACAAAGGAATGCCAAGAACTGGAAAAAAAAATCAAGCAGTATCAGTAAACACATAAGAACCTATCACATGACATACACACAAGGCAGAATTGATACATCAGAAGCAAACATGGAGCATCAGTGCAGGAGCCTTTACCTTCTTCAGACCTGTGGACTCGTCCTCAATGTCATCTGGCAGCAGGATAACCATGCTGAGCTCCTTGCCTTGGTAAGGTAGTTCCAGCACATGGCACTTAAGGTCCTCAATGTAGCCATATGGAAATTTCTCCTTCTGATACATCATTTTCACTGTTTTTGTGTCTTTCTGAACAGTTGAAAACACAAGTCACTCACATTATTATCTGCTTTCTTTTAGAGCAAAGAGTAATTTTATAATTACATCACCTCACCTTATTCAATCTGAAAGGTACATCGGTTGTGGCCTTTTCACTGAATTTCTTCTGCCAGTTTCCTTTGAAATAGATGGCATTAACTAGCACAAGTTTCGTCATATTATCAACCACACCTGCAGCCAACAATTCTGGAATTTTCCCTAAAAAGATAAAAGTATTTTTAAAAATTCACATATCGGAATTCCAAATTTGAATGGACATTTATTTGATTAGCACTAAAATTCAATTCAAATGCATACTTTTTACTTAATTTCCTATAACATATTCAGTTAGGAAAGTCCTACTGACATATTTCAACGTTAAATAAACCATCTAAAGGGTTTAAGGGCTAAAAACAGGTAAATTATTTTCTGGAATGTATGAGAAACAATAAGCCTTATTTTGTGAATGGCCATTCTTTTTCAGGCATAAAAAAATATTCCTTAATGAAAATGGTTTTAGTTACTAGTAAATAAATCACTTCTTCAAATCCTCCAAGTGGAAGCTACTCCCACAGAAAACATTGTAACAAATATCCAAAGGGTAGTACTGTTACTCCACCACACACAGTTTCCTCCGTGACCACAGCAGGGCCATGAAGAATTCCTTGTATGGGAGACAGGTGTGCAGTAGGTACCTTGACTCAGCCCG